>PVIA01003370.1:0-170960 GCA_004024845.1 Tonatia bakeri
CCACCACCTCATCGCATACCAAAAAGAACTATTTTAAAATTGATTATAGGGCCCTGGCTGGTGTGGCTCAGTAGATTGAGTACCAGGTTGCAAACCAAAAGGTCGTTGGTTTGATTCCCAGTCAGGGCACATGCCTGGGTTGTAGGCCAGGTCCCCACTAGGGAGTGTGGGAGAGGCAACCACACATTGATGTTTCTCTCCCTCTCTCTAAAATAAAAATTTTGAAAAAAATGATTATAGACCTAAGTTCAAAAGCTCAAACTATAAAACATCTAGAGGAAAACATAGGAAAATAGATTTATGACTTCGAGCAGGACAAAAATTCCTAACACTAAAAAAAGCACCAACCATAAAGTAAAATTTTGCCTAATTAAACTTTATCAAATGTTAAAACTTTTGTTCATCAAAAGGTATTATTAAGAAAATAAATATAGCTTGTCTATTACTAGTATGCAGAATGTATAAAAAATTGGGACTTCTGGTCAAGATGGAGGCATAAGTAAAACACACCTCCTCTTACAATTACAGGGGAAAAAAATACAACTAGACCATAAAACAAATATCACCCAAAACCATCAGAAAATCAAGCTGTGTGGAAGCCCAAAAACCAAGGATTTAAAGAAGCCACATTCATCCAGACAAGTAAAAGGGGCAGAGATGTGGAGACAGGTAGAAAGGTGCAGAGATGTATTGTGGTGTGGAGAGTGGCAGAATGAGTGGTCCCACATTCATGTGTGATGGATAAAAATCAGGAGGCATACCTTAAGAGGAAGAGATCCCAGCCCCAGGACAGACCACACAGCCCAGGGTTCCAGTGCCAGGAAGGTAAATCCCCATAACTTCTGGATATAAAAAAAAAAGTGGGGATTGGGGTAGCAGAAGAAACTGCTGGATTTTCAGGAGACTCCTCTAAAAGGGCCCACATGGGCTTAGGACGTGATGCAGACCCACCCCATCTGGGATTCAGCACCAGGGCAACAGCTGGAAGGGCACCAGTGGCATACAGATAAAAAGTGAAGTGACTGAAAACAGGGTGAGTTCCAGGAGGCAGCTTCCTCTCAGCCAAACCTCCAGAAGCCAGGCAGTGACATTGTCCCCTCTCCAAGCCTTCCCCTGACACAGAGTCACAAAGTAGTGAAGCAGGTTGCCCCTGACCCTGCTGATCACATAAGGCTCTGCCCCAAACAATTTATAGGTGTGTTTCCTATAATAGGCCATGCTATAAAGACAGGGAGTCAAAGCAGCTCTACCTAATACACAGAATCAAATACAGGGAGACTGCCAAATTGAGGAGACAAAGAAATATGGCCTAAATTGAAGAACAGAACAAAACTCCAGAAAAAGAACTAAATGAAACAGAGATAACCAACCTATCCAATGCAGAGTTCAAAACACTGGTTATCAGGATGCTCAAAGCACTCAGTGAGTATGGAAACAGCATAAAAAAGACCCAGACAGAAATGAAGGTTATGTTAAGTGTAATAAAGAAAAATCTACAAGGAACCAACAGTGGAGTGGATGAAGCTGAGATTCAAACAAATGATTTGGAACATAAGGACGAATAAAGCATTCAATCACAACAGCAAGAAGAAAAAATTAAAAACTAGGATAGTCTAAGGAGCCTCTGGTGCATCTCCAAATATACCAACATCCAAATCATAGGGATGCCAGAAGGAGAAGAGGAGCAAGAAATTGAAAACTTATTTGAAAACATAAGGAAAGAAAACCTCCATAATTTGGCAAATGAAATAGACATACAAGTCCAGGAAGCACAGAGAGTCCCAAACAAGTTGGACCCAAAGAGGACCACATCAAGACACATCATAATTAAAATGCCAAAGTTTAAAGATAAAGAGAGGATCTTAAAAGCAGCAAGAGAAAAGCAGAGTTACATACAAAGGAGTTCCCATAAGACTGTCAGCTGATTTCTCAAAAGAAACTTTGCAGGGTAGAAGGGACTGGAAGGAAGTATTCACAGTAATGAAAAGTAAGGACCTACAACCTAGATTACTCTAACCAGCAAATCTATCATTTAGAATGGAAGGGCAGACAAAGTGCTTCCCTGACAAAATAAAGCTAAAGGAGTTCATCATCACCGAGTCATTATTACATAACATGTTAAAGGGACTTATTTAAGAAAAAGAAGATCAAAACTATGATTGTTAAAATGGCAACCAATTCACAACTATCAACAACTGAATCTAAAAAACAAATTTAGCAAATAACCAGAACAGGAACAGAATTACAGATATGGAGATCTGTTAGAGGGTTACCAGTCGGGAGCAGGACAGGAGAGAGTGGGGGTAAAGGTACAGGGATTAAGAAACATAAATTGGCAGGTACAAAATAGAAAGGGGCATGTCAAGAATAGTACACGAAATGGAGAAGCCAAAGAACTTATAGGTATGATGCATGGACATGAACCAAGCAGGGGGATTGCTAGAGGGAATGTAGTACTGGGTGGAGGGGGTAAAGGAGGGAAATTGGGACAACTGTAATAGCATTATCAATAAAATATATTTAAAAAGAATGTATGCAGTATTGTTAATAACAAAGTGATAAGCAATCCAATAAAAACTGAGCAAATACTGAATACTCACTTCACAAAAGAAGATAAACAAATAGCCAATAAGTGCATAAAAAAGACCTTGTTATCATTAATCATCTGTAAATGCAAGTTAAAATTACAAAGTGATACAACTACATACCCAACAGATAGGCTAAAATGAAAAAAAAAAAAAAACCTGACCGTAGCAATTGTTGGCAAGGATGTGGAGGAACAAAAATACTCACACATTGCTGGTAGGGCTGTAACATGGCACAATCATATTGGAAAACTCTTCGGCAGTTTCATATAAAGTTAAAAGTGCATCTACTCCTTTCTCAGGTATTTACACAAGCGAAATAAAGGCAGGCCCATTTCTCTCGTACAAGAGATGTTTATAGCAGCTTTATTCATAATGGCCTCCAACCATAAACTACCCAAAGAACTGAATAAACAAAAAAAGGTACATCCATACAATGCACTACAACTCAGTAATCACAAAAAACAAACCACTAGTCTACCCATGACATGGATGAAGCTCAAATACATTATGCTGAGCGAAAGAAACCAGACACCAAACCAAAAAGAATACACACTGTTTGACTCTATTTATGCAAAGTTCAAGAACAGGCAAAAATTCATTTATAGTGCTAGAAGTCGGAACACTGGTTGGCTCTGGAGGGTGGAATTAACTGGGAGAAGTCATGAGGGAGCTTCTGGAGTGATGGAAATGTTCTGTGTCCTCATTTGGGTGCTGGTTTTGTAGGTGAATATATTTGTCAAAACTCATCCAATCACACTTAAGATCCTATACATTTCAATATATGTAAAATAAAACTTAGTTTTAAAAAGATTTAAAACCTGTGATGAGATCCATGAAAAGGGAGCAAAAGAAGCATCACAGGGGTCCAGGAAAAGGTGTGACCAGGGCAGGCTACAGGAAGGAGGTGGCCTTTGCACTGAGTCTTGAAGAGCAAGAAGATTCTGGGTGGGACTGTTGTGAGAACCAGAGAGATGTCAGATGTGAAGGAACTTAGGGAATCACTAAATGTAAGGGAATGCTTAACTCAATCACCGATGCCTCCTCAGAGCAAAAGTAGAAAGACCAGAATAAGCATTTGGAGTGGGCAGGGGGGTGACCACATGGAGCTCCGTGCTGCTGCTGGAAAGAGATTGGTCAAGGCCAGGTCCTGGTGATGGGGACATGTGTACACTTGGGGGCATGCTGCAATGGACCAGGGGTAGACTCCGCACTTAGTCCACTGCTGGACACATAGAAAGCACTCGATAAATGTTTCTCAATTGAATGAAACATAAATAAGGCGCTGCTAACGGATCTGAGCCTGAACAATTGCTTGAAACCCCAGAGAGGACTCGGGCTGGCTCTGGTTCACCCTGCAGAGAAGCCAAGCACAATCCTGGAGTGCTGAACTTGGACACATTCTATCACGCAGCTCAAGCCGCCCTGGGGGCGCCATATAACTTTATTGTAAGCTCGTGCAATAACACAGGCAAATGTAATAACAATGTAAAGTTGGCTTTAATTAAAATGAAGGGTGTTTGCTTCTCCCTTCTTTTCCTCCTAAGCCAGGGCAGCCTGCTGAGCTGAGTTCAGCAATCAGAGAAATGTTTCCAAAGCAGGAGGCAGCTTCCCAGCCCCAACACTGACGGGCCCTTCCCCCTCCCCAGCCTTCACACTCCCTTCTTATATGATCCACATGGCAGAAGGACAGGCAGAAGGAAAACAGGACTCGTGACATCTTTCTAAGGCCACCAGGAAAGGAGAGAGAATATTGTCAAGCAGTGTAGCAAAAAGAAAGGTTCCAGCTCCAGAGGTCTCATCCAGAGTCATTCTAAAGATGCTTCTGAACTACTGTGTGCTAACCTCGTGCTGGGAGCTGAGGCCATCCTCACAGGACTCACTGTCAGGTAGGAACTCATCAATGCAGAGGAGGTACCACCCAGGGAAACATAAAAAGCCATGACTCTAGGGCTCCATCTATGTGTCCTGGCGCCTAGAAAATATAAGAATTTGCACCATGACCCAATGAATTAGATACTACTGTTATCCCCATTCTGCAGATGAGAAAACTGAGGTTCAGAGAGGATAAGTTTTCTGCCCCAGATCACAGAGCTAGTAAGAAGCAGTAGAAAATAGCTGTCATTTTGAATGCCCTTTTACCTTTTCATTATTTCCTGCACTATGAGTCCCTCATCCTCCAAGTAGAAGCCAGAAAAGCCTCATCCTCAGACCCCTTTGCGTCCCAGATTCAGATACGTGACCCAGGTGCCATTAATCAGACACACCTATGTGAAACCTGGATGCAGAACAAGGAGGTGGTCAGGAGGAGCAATTAAGCTTGTGCCCAGGGCAGTGGCAGAGGCATCCAGTACTTTGGGGACACGAGTGACAGAGCCTCTGACATCTAGCCCCAAATGTCGTAAGGACTGAGAGACAGGGCAGTGGTGTTTTCACTGAAAATGCCCCTGGTCTAGTCAGGCTTTGCCCCTGCGACCCTCTGGAGATTCTGCAAGCTGGCCAACATCCTGTAACAAATTCTTTCTCTGCTTCAACCAGCTATAACAGTCTCTGTGGGTGTTTGCAAATGTGCACTCCAACAACATGGTGGACACAGGGTTCGAACTTGGCTCCGGGACTCAGGTTTTACCCACAATTCCACACAGGCTTCATTTTTCTCCTCTTCCCAACCCTGTAAATGAGGCTCTACTCCCATTTCACAGATGAGGAGACTGAGTCTAAAAGAAATCAGACCACATGAAAACAGTTGCTAGTCAATAGTTTTTGGCCGAGGAGTGGCAATTTCATATGGTTCAACAGACCAGACATCAGCAGTTAGTCTAGATTTGTCTGACTGCCAAATCCTTGCTGTGTCCACTGCCTGCACTTTCTCACAGTCAAACTTGGTCACGGGATGTAGTGGGTGAGAAGGTACTCTCAGGGGGTACAAGAAGAGGAGGGGAGGAATGGAAGGGTTTGCCTTCCTGCGGAACCTAAAAAAAAAAAAAAAAACAGAAGAAATGAAGACAGCGGACTGTGCCTTCAGCCTGACACAGTACAACTTCACGGGCATCTCTTTGTGCCCAACCCTGAGCTTATCACTTCTGGGGAGGGCACTGGAAAAAAGGACGTGGTCCCTGCCTGTGTGGAGCATAGGTCAAGGGATTCTTGCACGGGCAGCTTTACAGGAGAAATAGCACAGGAGGGTGAGAAGAATGAGGAACACTCAAGCTGTTCACATGCAGAAGGAAGGCCTCCTGGAGGAGGGGGTGCTGGAGTGGAGCCTTGAAGGATGGGTAGGTTGTGGATGAGTGGAGAGAGGTAGCCGGGCATCAGGCTACAGAAACAGCGAGAACAAAGGCACAGAGGCTGGAACGAGTGTGGCTCTGTGAGGGGAAGTAAGGAGAGCAGCTTAGGTGACACACACACTGTGTGAAGGGCAACGATGAGGGACCACGTGAAAGAAAGGTTGAGTATGCCATTTACTCACTCTTCAGCTTTTCAGGCACCACTATGTGTCAGGTGTGCTAATGAAACAGCTGGAAACCACAGACTCAGGCCTTGCCCTCGTGGGTCTTAAGACTGCACAGGGAAGCCATGTGCTAAACAAGTAAAGACCCAGATAATGAGCTACTAGCAGTTCACCTAGATTTTGTCAACATGAAGTTCAGGAACCCATGAGAGCATCTAACAGGGCAATGAGTCCTGGAAAAAGAAGGTGAGGAAGCAGCACCAGGAAGGGTCTGAAGCAGGAGGAGATCATCATACTTGAGGAACCGAAAGCAAGCTGGCGTGGCTACAGTGAGCTGAGTGGACGAGTCAGGAGGGACGCCCAAAATCATGCTGTGCACCACCTGGTAAGGAGTGTGGATTTTCTCCAAAGAACCACAGAATGTGATGCAATCAGCTCTGTGTTTCCTTAGTAATCACTTGGGCTGCTCTGGGGAGAATAAAGTGGAGAGATGGAGAGCAGAGACCAGTTAGCAAACCAAGTTTTTTGAACCAGTTAGGAGTAATTCAAAGACCAGGGATATGACCCAGATGGGGTCATGGCAGGGGAGATGGAGGTGTGTGGAGTCTCAGGTAGATTTTGGGGGTGAAATCAACTGAGTCAAGCAGTGTACTATAAGTGCTATGTGATGTCACCTCCTCCTTCCTTGATTCTCTCGTCTGTAAAATGGGGCTGTAATAGGACCTTACTCATAAGGTTACTGAAAGTACTTACATGAGTTGATACACTGTGAAGTATGCAAAGTGGTGACAGTTTGCTGTGATCGACACGGGCAGATTTGGGGGGAGGACGGAAGTCCCACGGTGGAGGCACTCAGTTGGAGAGCTCTGTGGGACATCCTGGTGGAGACATCGGGCTGACTGCTGGACCTCAGGGGTGTACACATATCCAAGGCCATGGAGAAGGACAGAATGTCCCAGGGGGAGGGAGCAGAGAGAGACACACTGGTGCCCAGTGGGGCTCTGAGGCCACTCTCAGCTTTGCATGCCAGGCCAGGGCATCCAGGCTGCCCCTAGATCCCATTAAGTCTATTGGGAACAACAGTAGCTTTGGTAGTGCCCCTGGAGACACCAAGCAATGCCTCCTGACTCTGACCCCCCAGCAGCCTCTGCTGGGGGGCGTTTCCTTGATTTCTAAGGGAACCAGGCCTGAGTCAGCTCCTCCAGGCCCTGAACCTGTCTGAGCCTTCAGACCTACGGCTTAGGCCACTAAGCCCCAGCTCCTGCTGACAAATCCCTTCTAATAGGGAGATCAACCTTTCAATATGACTGCCACAGCTTCAAGAAACACGTCCCAGGGCAGCAGGAGGGGGCGTCCAGGAGCGAGGCTTTCTCAGGCCTCGCTGCCCTGTCCCCGCCATTCCTGCTATCTCCCAGTGCTGTGGCTTTAGCCTGCGGGGAGATGGAGAGAGCAGATGAGCAAAAAATCTTGTCCCTGCAGGGCTGAGAAGACCAGGCTCCTATTGAAATGAGCTTTAGAGCCCTTGGGAGACAGGGAGGCCTTCTGCACTCTCACCTCAGGGCCTTTGCTCTTCCTTCTGCCTGGAAGGCTCTTCCCCCAGGCATCTGCAAGGCTTACTCCATCACCTCCTTGAAGCTTCCACTCAAAAGTCATCTTCTCAGGAGGTATTCCCTAACTTCTCCACCTAAACTGTAAGCCCAACTTTCCACATGCCCTACCCCCTTCCAAGCTTGACTTTCTCTGTAATGTGATCATCACCTGTCATACTCTATATTTTAGTTTATATATGTAATCATCTGTTTCCCCCACTAAATTGTCTACCCCCACTAAAGAGAAAGTTCTGCCCTGGCTGGTGTGGTTCAGTTGGTTGGAGCGCTGTCCCATACACTGACAGGTTTCAGGTTCGATTCCCAGCCAGGGCACATACCTAGGTTTCAGGTTCAATCCCTGGTCAGGGTGCACATGGCAGGCAACCAATCAGTGTTTCTCTCTCCCTCCTCCTTCTCTCTCTCCCTCTGTCTCAGCCTCTCTCTCTTTCTCTCTCTCTCTCTGTCTCCTTTCCTCTCTCTCTAAAAGCAGTGAAAAAAGGTCCTTGAGTGAGGATATATTTTAACTGAAAAAAAGAAAAAGAAAGTCCCACTGGAACAGAGATTCTGTCTTGGTTGTTCCCTGATGAACCCCCAAAGCCTAGAACAGAGCCTGATGCACAGCAGACAGTCAATAAATATCTGTTTATTGATTAATTTTTTAAAAGGTTGTCTCTCAGGCAGGTCACTGGACTCAGAATCAGAGTCCAGAGTCTGAGCTGTCATTCTCTCTCCATCCTTTGTCAAATGCTTCCCCCACAAAGCCTTAGTCTCTACTCCATAAAATGGGCACTGTGACTCCTGCTCTGGCTCCCATATTTGAAACCCTCTTAAATATATTAAATTATTATTATATCATTGTATAATATAGCATTATTATTTAAATAATCTTATTAAATACGTAAAGGAGAAACAGAGAAAGCAGTAGGAGACGGGGCCAGAGACTATAAGGTCACAGTGCAGAGGTCCGGAGCATCCTGATGGCTGCACTGTCAGCCAAAGGGCCCAGTGGCCTGAAACTAAATTGGAGAGGGCTTGACAGAAGTTTCTGGGGGGCCGTCTGATCCATCTCTGAGGCTGCAGCATCCAACACAGGGGGGTCCCTTCCTGGGTCCAAGTCCACTCTGAACACAAAGTGCTCAAGCAGGCCTGAGTCATCCTCCAGGAGGGCCCCTTCTTCTCCTGAAGTGGACACTGCCTAGGGATCTGGGAGAACCCAGATGCCATAGCCAAATGTCCCAGGCATCTGGAAGAATAGGAGAGTTTCAGGGGAGTGGCCCAGCATTCTGAATTCCTGACAGAATTGCCAGTTCCCTGCATTAAGGCAGCTGTGGGGTTAAGCAGGACCCATCGTTCCAACCCACAACCTGCCTGGGAAGCACCCATTGATCTGTAAGATTTGGCTCCAACATCACCTGCTCTGGGAAGCCTTCCTTGACAGCTTCCCCCAACCCATTGTACCCAAGGCAGAACTGACAACTCCCCCATTACTGCCTTCTGTGTCCTGTTCATTTACTCCCCCCGCAAAAAAAAAAAAAACAAAAAAAAACTATTAATAGAGTGTCCACTGTGCACCAGGATGTCCACTGACCAAGGACTAAGGATACAACAGTGAAGGGGACAGAGGAATGCAGTGACCTGCTCTCGCAGAGTTTGCAAGCGCCGCACAGCACTCTACCTGCCTTGAGGACCCATGTCTGTCTCTCCCACCGTACTGTGAGCTCTTCAAGGCCAGAAGCTCTGCCTGAAACGTCTCTGTATCTGAGTCCAGGGATCTTATATAACTGGTACTGAATGTTAAGAAGCTTCTGTACTAAGCCTCCAAATACCCCCAAATTCCTTAGCCACCCACACTCTCCCCTGAGACCCTCTGGATCTGCCTTCCTTTGTCACTGAAGCATTAATGGTGATCTAATGACCTCATTAGTCAGCACTATTGCCTATGGCTAAGCATTTTTAATGTCACTCATTCCTGTACCTAGAACCACATCTAACACACATAGTAGGCACCTGATTGGTATTTGCTGAAGGAAGAAAGATAAGAAGGAAGGAAAAAAAGAACCACTTCTGGTTCTGCCGCCATTTATCTATGCATACATTGAGATGCTCATTCTCATGACTCAAGTATGGGCCATGGATCTATAGCGCCAGCATCACCTAGGATCTTGTTAGAAATTCAGATTCTCAGGCCAATCCCAGACTTACCGAACCAAGGTATGCATTTTAACAAGACACCCAGGTGATGCATGTGCCCGTTAACATCTAAGAAACACAGCTGTAAGCTGTGAGGAAGGTAATGCCAGTCCTATTGACCTCCCAGGAGAGTTAAGAGGGTCAAGTGGGATGACTAATGTGAAAACATTTTGAATATTGGAATATGCTGGGCAAATGAAATAGACTGCTATGACTTTTCTTATGATTAATAATAGTCCTTGCAGAAAAACCACTTTATAGTTCTGTCTTAAAACCTCATTAAACCCTGTTCAAATGTGCTATTAAAAGTTATGTTCTAGTCCACTTAGTTTTGTAAACCCCAAGTCTTTTAAACAGAATGGAGTCTGGGCTCAAGGACAGGAACACAGGCCCTGCTCACGAGGGCTGCCATGGGCATGATTGAATGCAAATTTATTTCCCACAACGCCCTGCCAACTGATTGATCCTAGGGCAGGAGGAGATGTTGGAAACGCAGTTCCTCAGAGAAAGGAAAAACTAAGTAAAGGCAGAGAGTGGAAAAAGACAACCATGGGGTTTCACGCTGGTTTGTGGGGTTGAACTGCATGCCTGTAATCTTCTGCCTTTCAGCCTCTGCCAAACCATGTGGAAGGAAAAGAAGGGCGCTGAAGAGAAGAGAGCAGACTCCGGTGGGGAATTGCCTCAGCCACAGGCTGGGGCAGTGGGCGGCCGTGGAGAGACTCCTTCAGCCCAAGCAGCCGCAGTTGCAGCTGCAAGCTAGTGCAAGGGCTTTTGATGAGGGGCTGGCCTGAGGCCCAGGGCCCTGCCAACGGCCTCGTCGGCTTTTGGCCCCGAGATGAAGGCTAAGAGTGAGTTAGGAAGATGCATCTTGGACTAAAGTTTGGGCAGTGGGCAAGAGAAAGTAAGAACCATGATTAAGTTAGGTGGAGATTGATAACCAGTCAGGACTGGTGAGAAAAGCAATGAGTGGGCAGCACCGGTCCTCTAGTGCTCCTAGTTCTGCCTACATGCTCAGCCTGGGACGGCTACCACAGCAAACAAAAGCCCCAAAGTTGGGGGAACTTTCCAGCTGGGTCTCAAGACCACGGCCTAGAAACTCTGACTCTGGCTTTCCAGGCTCCTCCTCGGCTTCCCCCTGGTCTTTCAAGCTCTGTAACTCCCAGCCCTCGGCTTGGCTCACACTGCCCCCTTCCAGCATGACCTCTCGACCCTCCAAACCACAGCACCCATTCTCTCAGTCGGTCCGTGGTCATACATTCCCTGGCACTTTTCTTGGACCAGGCCCTGTGCCAACCGCCAGGGGCTTGGAGAAGAATTAGACCTGAATGTGGCCCTCCAAGACCCCACAATCCAGGGGGGGAGACAGAAGAATACTACACACTAGGATAAGTTCTATTACAATGCGAAGTGCAGGGGATTAAGAAGGCAAAGGGGAAGCAGGAAATACAGTGAGGGGAAGCAGTCTGGGAAGGCTTCCCAGAGGAGGTGCACCTGTGCTAAGGCCTGAAAGACTAGCTGGACTTAACCCAGATAAAGAGGAAGAGGAAAGCCAAAAGGGCAAGCAAATACAGGAGTGATATTCAACCTCACATAATCAGAGATTTGCAAATTAAAACTATGAGATACTACTTTTCACCTATCAGATTGTAAATGTAAAAGTTGAATAATGCCAAATGATGGCAAAAACTTGGGGAAACCTGAACCCTTGTGCACTGCTGGGGCCCAATCAGGCAGGACTAAGAGAAATTTAATTCAGGCATGGGCCCTCTGAGCAATGCTCCCCCTTGGTATTCACCACAAAGAAATTCATGCCCTGACCCTAAGGGTACCGGTACAAGAATGTTCATTAGGGCGGCGTTTGTGTGGTGAGGGTGAGGTGTCACTAGGGAGTGAGTGGGTAAGGAAAAGCAATGTCTGCAATTAGAGGCAATGAACTAGACTCTAGAGGGACATACAATGATATGGATAGATCTTAAAAACATGTGTTAAGTGGGGAAAAATAAGAAACAGAAGGTGCTCTAAAGCAAAATACCATTTATATAAATTAAAAACACACACAAAGAAAACAACACCATATATTTTTCAAAGAAACATGCATTTCCAAGGTCATATACCAAACACATTAGAGTGGGGACCTATGGGGAAGAAGGAAGTGGGAGGAGGGCTGGGGAACGATGGGGTAGGAAAATCACAAATGCAATAAAACAAGAGCAGGGCCTGGCAGGGAAGATGAGAATAATGGCTTTGCATGCGGAAAAGGGTCATTAACTAAACTTGCAGGCCTACCTGAGATTTAAAAAAAAAAGAGCAGGGAGGAATTGAAGTCCAGGTTGAGAGAACCACAGGTGCAGAGACCCAGAGGCAGCTGAGAGGCCTGAGGAAGGAAAGCCCGGAGGACACACAGCCCAGACAAGCACCTGGTGGTCCGGCGAGGCAGTGGGGAGAGAGGAGGCTTCAGTGGGCCGTGGGCCATGGCAAGGCCTTCGACCTTCCTCTTAAATCCACTGGGCAACCCTGGGAAGGTTTTAAACTGGGGAGGGACTTGCTCAGATTGGGGGTGTAGATATTCTCACAAAACCACAGAGTTGTGGAATGTTGTGAACAGAAAGGATCTAAAGATCATCACATAGTCCGCCTGCCCTCTGTGAGCCCCATCCCCCGTTCACGCATCTCCAAGGACAGAAAGCACTTACACACTCACAGTCTCCCTAAGCCTCCGGTAACACCCACAAAAGAGGCAAGGCAGACGGTACTATTTCCCTGTAATAGATGAATTCATTGAGGCTTAGGGAAGTTAAGAGAATCTTGTACTCTTCAAATCATAGAATTGCAGCCTTCTTTTCCAGAGATTACAAGATCCAAAAAAAGTCTTGTCAAAGTTGAACTGAATTCAAGTGCATTGTGTGAAATATGCTACGAATTAGGGTTAAATCAAGTTGCATTATATTCAGTGGAATCCTTTCCTTTAAAATTTTGTTTTAAGTACTTGCTATGTGTTCAAGTGCACCAGATGCAGGGTGCGCTCAGGGTTCTTGGACAAACACAGTGTACTGGGGGCTTCGGACATCAGTCCCCCATCCTTGAGTGCCATCAGGGGCCTGCAAGAGCAGTGTGCCCTCCGTGTCCGACCCCAGGGCACCAACAGCAGCACCTTGTCAGCCAAAGACAGTCTCCTGCTCCCCTCCCATCTGAGCCCTGAGCTGAAGGCCAAGGGGAACTTCAAGGTTGGGAGGACCTCTTTTCAACCCCCCTCTCCTGCCATCCACATGCTAGCCCCAAAGCCTGAGCAGGGCTGAGGACTGGTTCTCCAACCCCCAGTCCTGACCATGACCATCAAGACCCATTCTTTCCCACACTGCCTTCTACCCACCCCAACATTTTCCAGGGTCCCCCATCAAATCTCAGAACTGGGTAGGATTTCCCTGGGGCCTTGTGGAGGCCGTGACTTCATGGAAGACACACACACACACACACACACACACACACACGTATACCACACACACTACACAGATTTCACACACACAAACAACTCTAAATTTTTTTCCTCCCAACAGACATTGATGGGAAGTAGGGAGAAAGATCCAGAAGGAGAGTAGAATGAATAAGAAATAAGAAAATCCCAGCTATCATCTGTCGTTATGGGAATGAGGAAAGGGGAGGGAGAGCCCAGGACATAATGAGCGTCATGATGAGGCTCTAAGAAGGAGTACAACTTCCCTTCTCCAGCTTCCTCCCTGTCTCCTCCGCTCTTTGGAACCACAGGGACAAAGAAAGGAAGGCAGGTCTGAGAATCCCATGCACTGTACCAGGCACTTCACTTCCCATGAATCAAATGACGAGGGGAGGATTGTCAAGGGTCCTCAGGTGACAGAGCTGAAACGGTCCCTGTAGACATGCCCTCTCTGCCTCAGGACCTTTGTACATACTGTTTCCTCTGCCTATAGCTCTCCCTTTCCCTTGCACACACACCCCCTTCTCTCTGCATAACCACCTCCCACATACCCTTCAGGCTTCACTTAGATGCCATTTTCTCAGGAATGCCTTCCCTGATTCTCCCCTGCCATACCAGGCGATCTTAGAGCACTCTGCACCTCTCCTTTGCAGCATTCATCACAATTCTAATTACTTATTTGTGTATCTCTCCCCATGGGATTTAAGTTCTCCAGTGGCTGGGACCTTATCTCTATTGTCTATCACTAAATCCCAGCACCCAGTACATAGCAGGTGCTCAACTAATATTGATAAGTGAATAAATGAATCCAACCCACATACACACACAACTTATAGATGAGAAAAGTAGGCTATGAACCAGGCAGTGACACTCTGGTTCACCCTCAGAGTCAGTGGAGAGCCAGGACTAGAACTCAGACTCACCAGCTGCTGAGCCAGGGCACCAGTTCCCCTTCTGCATCTGGACAAGCTGGTGTGCTCTCCAAGCACAGGGTGGGGTAAGCTCTAAGACTTAGGATGACGTAAATTAGGGCTCCCTACCTCCCTATTCCCTCCAGTTCTGAACTTCTCTGCTCCCAAAGTCAGTCCCAAGGGCTGGGCCTGGAAACCCCTCCCAGCCCTAATCCAGGGCATCGCCATCAAAGCCCCACTTGATTACCCACTGCAGAATGACAGTCTTGTAGTGGAAAGTACCCAGCATTCTGTGTATCAGAAACAACTGTTATGACAATCGGTTCCGGGTGGGGGATCCACATCCCAGCCTGTGAACCCCCTCCCTCCTCTCTTCACTCTACTTGGAAGTGTCCATCCACTGTGTGCCAGGCCTGCAAGGGCATTTCTGCACTTCATCTTCACAAGGACACACAGAGGTGGATACTATTGTTATCCCCATGTTACAGATTAGGAAACTGAGGCTTAAAGCAGTTAAGTAGCTTGCCCAGAAGCACACAGCCAGAAGGAAACAGGTAGGGATTGGAAGCCAGATCTACATGACTCCACAGCTGCTATTACATTACCTTCAGGCCCGCTTCCCCTGGGCTTAACACCCAGGTCCACACAGAGTAAATCTTATGGATGTTTGTGGGGTTCACTTAACTGGATTGGGAGACCCCAAAGACTATGAAAATCTCCAGGGGCTGTGGCTGGTGTGACTCAGTAGATTGAGTGCCGGCCTGCGAACTGAAAGGTCATGGGTTCAATTCCCAGTCAGGACACATGCCTGAGTTGCAGACTGGGTCCTCAGTTGGGGGCATGGGAGAGGCAACTGGTAGATGTACCTCTTGCATGTTGATGTTTCTCTCCTTCTCTGTCTCCCTCTCTTCTCCTTTCTCTAAAAATAAAAATAAATGAAATCCAAAGAAAAAGAAAATCTCCAGAGGACACTCTGGAGCAGAGAGGAATCTGAGTGGCCAGAGCCTCAGAACTCAAGCCCTAGGATGTAGTGGTGTAAGCACACATATGTACATGCATGTGCACACATACCCATGCACACACACCACCCTAACATGAGCAGGGCCGGCTTCCATTGCTTCTCTATGTAAGATGCATCTGAACAGAAGGTTCTGCCACTAAAAACCATATGAGGAGCAAACCATTGCATCCTTAACCTCTCCAGGGAAAGGGTCCCTCGTTCCCTCATGTTTCCCCAGGAGGGCAGGGCAGGGTAACCTCCCCCATGCCTCCCATTCTGGTCCCTTGGTTCCAGAGCAGGACTTTTCACTGACCCAGCAGATGAGGCTGGGGCTGGGGCTGAGGCTGGACATGGGTGGAGAAGCAAGATCTGGTGAGATCAAGGTCAAAGCACGGGGCAGCCATGTGGGTCCGATGATCCAAAGAGAGAGACAGAGAGGCTGGAGGCAGGGAGGGGAGTATTTCCACCAAAAATGGTTATCCCAAATCTAATCACAAGGAAACTCGCAGATAAATCCAAACCAGGGGCCATTTCATTAAATAACTGAGCTAGACTCCTCAAAAGCGTCAGGATCACGAAAGATGACAAAAAAAAAGGGCTGGAAAATTATTCTACATTAAAAGAGGCTGGTGCACTATGACAACTAAGATAAAATGTTCTACAGGACATTCTTTAGAAAATTTGAAAATTTTGAATGTGGACTATGTATTAGATAATAATATAGTATTAAAGTTAAAATTTCAGGGCAATAATTCTATTGTGGTTATGTAGGGAGATGTCTTTTTTAAAACAGATACATACTGCAGCCTGAGAGGTGAGGTCTGTCTTTCACTCACAAATGGTGAGGGGAGGGACAGGGCCAGGGAGGATGGTGGGGAAAAGGAGGGAGGAAAGGGAAGAGGGGAGAATAGCTTGTTGACTATTGGGTCTAGATTAAAAAAGAGGGGTGTTTGTAATATGATTCTTACTACTTCTCTGTTCTTCAAAAATTTTCAAAATAAAAGGGGGCTGGCCACATTAAGAAAATGGGGGAAGGCACCCCAAAGCAGAGAGATGGTCGGGGAGGCCCTGGGGCCTTCATTAGGGGAGAAGGGGAATAAGAAGCAGGGGTTTCCTGAGCCAGAGGACACAGGGCTTTGAGATCCAAGTGGGGAGTTTAGCTCTGGCCCCAGGGAGTTCTGGGTGAAAGAGAGGAGAGAGAAGGTCTAAGTGTGACTCACAGGACAGCGGGGAAGTCGGGGTGATCCTGAGAGAGAGGGACAGAGAGACATAGACAGAGAGAGGGCCGGAGCAGAGAGGAGCTGAAGGAGGAAAAGAGGCCTGGCCATGCCATGGGACAAGGCGGACCAAGGCGATCTGAGAGTTCCTGCCCAGACCAGTCCTGGGGACAGGCGGGCGAAGGTCATGGGCTTGGACACCAGCTGACCCTCACCACTGGCATTTTGTGACACATGCACTCAGGGTTGGATGCAGCGTGGCAAGGCAGTCAGGACCTGTCCCTCCACCACTCGGTGCCTCGTCCCGGAAAGGACAAGAGCTGTGCCCACCTCATGGGTTAGTTTCTGTGAGCATTTAGTGATCTAGTAGACTTGAAGTGCTCAGAAAGCAGGTAATACATATGAGCCAGCACACTAACCATCCCACTACCTCTCCTCCACGAGGTGAGAGTACCACAGTCACTCAACAAAGTGTGGCTCTCGGTGACCACGATGCAGCAAATACAAGACAGAAATCCTGCCCTCGGGAGAGACAGACGCTAACGAGATAAATGATGTGGAAGACGGTAGGAAGTGCTATAGGGAAGGAGAAAGTGTGGAGACAGGGAAACCAAGTACTAGGGTGAGCAGGACTGCTGCCCGGGGAAGGGCTCACGGAAAAGGTGACCTCTGGGCAAAAATAACAGAGGTAAGAAAGGGGGCCTGCCAGATCCTAGGGGGACCAGTCCAGGCAGAAGGAACAGTAAGTGCTAATCTTCTCAGGCTGAGACACAACAAGGAGGCCCGTGTGGCTGGAGCAGAGCCACCTGGAGCGAGTGAGGAGGAGAGGAGGTCAGGAGGGGAAGGCATAGGATGGGTCACGAAAGGCTTTTAAACCACTGTAAGAATTTTACTCTGAGTGGCTGGCAGGCCATGAGAGGGCTGGGACCACAGGAGTGGCATGAGCTCAAGAACAATTTAACCAACCCCTCTGGCTCCAACGTTGACAACAGATTGAAGGGAACAGGGGAAGGAGCAGAGACCTGTTAGGAGATTAATAATCCAGGAGCACGATGATCATATCTTGGACCACAATGGTAGCAATGAAGCCTGAGAAGTGGTTGGATTATGAATACGTTTTTGAAGGTCGAGTCAACAGGGTTTCTGACAGAGGCTCACACCTCTCCTGCCTGGTTATTTATTGTGAAGTCTAGAGGGGCTCGGTGTTCACACTATGCTACCACAGAGGTAGTAGACACTCAATAAATGGGGCTGTGGGGACCAGATGGAAGGCACCTGATCGGAAACAGCATTCCACTAAAAGCCTCTATGCAGCCAAGCGAGACAAGGGTGTCCCTCGGGCCTTGGAGCCCCTCCCCACCACTCCCTGCCTGGACAGATCTGCAGAGGCCACAGGTTACGGAGAGGGAGCTCACACCCCGGCAAAGATTGATGCCTTTTAAACAGACCCAGAGTGAGAAGGACAGAGAAAGTCAATATTTGTCCGAGCAAGCCAAACAGGCAGGCTGGCCCAGGAATGTGAGGGAGGGAGGGAGGCCCAGCGCTCGGAGAACATTATTTCAACAGACAGATATTTGGAAACCATCGCTGTCCTGGGTGTGGGGGAAGGGGGCAGTTCATCCAGCCCTCATTTCTGCCCAGGGATGAATGGGACCAGGCCAAGCAGCCAGTGGGCGAGGGTGGCAGGGAAGGGGTAGGTGGACTTACACAGCCCCTGCAGAAGAGCTGGCCCGCTGCTTCCCTGGACTAGAAGTCCAGGTTCAACGAGGGGAAGGGATATGACCCAGTATGTACTGTGACCCACCCCACACCCCACAGTGATTCTTCACAGCTTTCAGGTGGGATTGCAGACATGTTAGCTGCTCTGTGCAGCTCCCCGTGACCCAGACCTGCCACCCCGTCCCCTCTTACCTCACACTCCAGCCAGTCAGAGCCGTTTATGCCCCAACAAACACACTGGGAGCTAAACTCATTTTTACCACTGTGCTTTTGTACACACCTTTCCTCCACCTGACACACCTTTTGTTAACCTTGACTCATTCTTCAAAACGTGGTTCAAGGTTCACCTCCACCAGCCGGCTTCTTGTTTTGAGGTTAAGAGCTTGAGACCTGAGACCAGGGAGTTGACGGTTACTGTCTGAATGAATTAGGCAAGTTCTGTAACCTTCGTAAACCCTGGTTTTTCATCTATAAGATGTGGTGGTGGGTTAAATAACAAACCCTACCCCCCCAAAAAAGATACCCACATCCTAATCCCTGGAACCTGTGAATAAGTTACCTTACATGGTAAAAGAATCTTTGCAGGTATGATTCAGTGAAGGACTTTGAGACAGGGAGATCGTCCTGGATATTCCCCAGGTGGACCCAATGTGATCACAAGGGTCCCTACAAGAGGGAGACAGGAGGGTTGCAGGGATAGCAGAGGGTAAGATGACAGAGGCAGAGACTGGAGTGACACAGGGGCCATGCTGAGAAACGCAGGAAGGGACATGGGTTCTGCTGTGGGGCCTCCAGCCCTGCCAACACCTTGACTTCAGTCCTGTGAAACTGGCTTTGGACTTCTGACTGCAGAACTGTAAGATAATAATTTTGTGTTGTCTTGAGCCACTAAGTTTGTGGATTAACCAACAAACTTGTTTGTTGTTATAGCAGCAGCAGGAAATGAATTCAAATGAGGACAACATTCATGTCTACCCGCAGGGCCTCCTGTAGGAACCAAGTAACATTCCACATAGAGACCTGTAACATGGCACCTGAGACAGAGAAAGGGCTCAAGGGTATGGAGTTGGTGCTACCATAACCTCCGCTCCCTTCCAGTCCCTGACAACTTGACCTTTCATGGCCTGCTTACATTTCTGTCTACCCCTCCAGACTGGGAGCAATTTAAGGACGGGCTCACAATGTCCTATCAGTCCTGGTGTCCCCAACTAGGCCACAGAGCAAGTGCTCAACAGGAGTTGAATGAATGAGTGGATGAATGAATCAACACTAGCATTTGTCTATACACAATGTGGCCTTAATGATACAGTAGAATCCCAGGCAGAGTAAGACAAAGTTCTAGAATCCACGGGACCAAACCTTAGAATCCAGTGGCATTTCCAGAAGAGATCTCTTCTGGAAATCGTAGGGTCCTTCCTATAGGGCAGACAGGTGGATGTCCAATCTCTCAGCTGGTCCTGTCTCCACTCTAGATTTCCTGGTGGCTTCTCTTTGCTAACAGCATGAGAAGCATTGCCGAGACATGGTTTACTACTTCTGAATGTGGGTTTGCATGTCTGGCTGCTGCCTCCCAATCAGAGGTAGTGGCTGTCAAGACAGCACATGTGGAAAGAAGCTGCAGGCCTGGACCATGGCGATGGCGAAGTAGGTGGCCACCACCTTTACTATGTGCCCAACGTGGTATAAAACACTTTACATCACTATTTCATGCTCAAGTGTCTATTATTACTCCCGTTTGCTAAGGAAGAAATGGAAGTTTGGACAGGTCATGTAGTTTGCCCAGTTATACAGCTCACAAACAGCTGGATCGAGATTCAAACCCAGTCTGTTTGCCTTGAAACGCCATTCTTATAACCACCAGGCTCCACTGCCTATCAAACTGCCATGTTCTCAGACTGTGTTGTCCCTTCTCCAGAAACTGATTGGACCTCAGGTGAGACAGCTTGGTGTCCTGCGCCCCCCTCTAGATTCATTCAACAAACATAATTGGTCAAACCTCTGGGTCAAGACTTGTTCTGCATACTGGGGACAGAGAGGCAAGCCAGCTCAGTGGAGGACATAGATCCTGAATAGTCACAAGCCGATAGTAAGGTTTGTGATAGTGCAACCAAGAGGCCAGGAGGACACAGGTGTAAGCATCCAAATCGAACAGGCTTCAGGAATAAAGCTGTTGTAACAGTCAAACACATGGAGGGAGAGGAGAGAGAGGAGGGAGGTACTCCTTTGGAAGGGGAAATCCAAGCCAAGGGAATAGCACATGCACAGGGTCAGAGGCAAGAGAATGGTACATTCAGGGAAACACAAGTCAAAGAGGGTGGCCAAAGGGTAGTAGGTCAGGGAGTGACAAAGCTGGAGCATGAGTAGGGGCCAAACGTAGATCCCAGCTCTGAGAATGCACATAAGCCTGAGACAATGGGACACTATGGAAAGAGTGTAACCAAGGGAAGGACTCAGTCTAATTTTATTATATTTCTATAAAATAATAATAGCAATGGCATTTATCACTTATCCAGTACTTGTTACACCTCAGCCACTCTTCTAAGAACCCTACATGGATTAAATCACTCAATCCTCACTACCACACCTTTACTAACATATGACAGCATCGATTTACAGATGTGGAAACTGCAGCACAGACCGGTGGAGGAGCTCACCCAGGGTCACTCGGGTAGTAAGTAAATAATGGCACAAATTAGATTTGAACCCACGCTATTTGACTCTAGAGCCCAAGTGCTCACTCTACTGAACTCTTCTCCTTGGAGGCAGGGTTAGTCAGGTCTGAGTGACACCAGGACCCAGCAAAGCAGAGGAGGTGTCCAGGAATTCTATGCTAGGTGTCCCAGCAGGTGGGCCTGGCTCAGAGAGAGAGATCCTGCTCTCCAAGCTGCTCCAGGCCCCACACACGCCCGACCCTCCCCATTACTCACTCTGCCCCAGCACCCGCCCGCCCGCCCGCAGTGCTCCAAGTTCTCTGGCTACGCCTTATCTTCCCAGATTTCTTTGGGATTTCTCCCAGCTCCGCTTTTCTGAAAGGCCTTTCCGCTTTGCTACAGATCCTATCTCCCTGCCTGTTTCCCATTAGCAAAGTGATTAGCCCTCATCATTTGCATAAGCACAGAGAACCCCCCCACACACACCCGCCCAAGTGAGCAGTGGCCTCTGCTTGGCTGCAAAGGCCGGCGCTCACTCCACAAAACCTCCTGGTGCCTTGTCAACAGCCGTTTGTTGTCTCCTGTGTCCCCATCTTTGAAGCGGGGATAAAAAATCATGTACTGCACAGAGCTGTTTGAGGACTTCATGTGAGAGAAACGTGAGTGATGTGTAATCAGTAAACTCTATACATGGGTGCATTACTACTATTGTTAGTTACCATTCAAATAATCACTGCAGTTAAAGAAAAAGAGTGAAAACTCAGTTCTGTCAGCCATTCTGAGCAGCAAAAAGAAACAAAACCACATTAATCACTGAGAGGCTACTGACTGACAGGCGGTGAGCCAGGAGCCTTCCTGTGTTTTCCCATCTAATCCTCACAATTTCTGTAAGAATGGTTCCCACTTTACAGGTGGGAAAACTGGGGTGCAGAGCTGCAAGGTCACTTAACCAAGGTCACATACCTTGTCAGTGGCTTTGACCCAGGTCAACCTGGCTGTATAAGCTCTACTGGACCATGCTGCCCCCAGACCCAGCCTGCCCCAGACCCAGGTCTCGTCTGAAATGCTGCGAGAACAGTGAACATGGTGAGGCTGCTCTGTCCTAACACCCACATGACAGACTGAAGGGAAGTGTTGTGCAAAAGAATACAAATGAGAGCCAGCATTTATTAGACTCCTAATATATTCCAGTGTTCTTGTGAATTCAGTCCTCACAACAGCCCTATAAGATAGGTTATCCCCCATTTTACTGATGAGAAAACTGAGGCACAGACAGGTGGCATGACTAGCCCAAGATCATACAACTGGTGCCAGAGCCAGGATTTGAATCTGGATAGTCTGGTTCCAGACTTTGCATCCTTAATTTAACCTCTACACACAATTCTGGAGATTCTAAGAGGTAAGACATGTCCCCTCCTGCCACTACACGCACACACAGTGCTCCCAATGACCTGGGCCACTATTCTTCCTCTGGTCCAGCCCCACCTTATACTGTATCATATTCAGGACATCCCTGAATGAGAGTACATCATGGGTGTAATTACCCAGGTCCCAAGGTGCCAGGTTCCCACAGCCTACTGGGGAAGGAGGCACCCCCCCACACACCATATTCAGCAGGCCAGGCAGCCTCAGGGCACCACTTCCCTGTCAGGCCTTGCTGCTGGACAAATACTGTGGGCCCCTGATTGTGCTCACTATATGAGGACTTGCCAAAGTTTTCTGAAGCCCTCACCATAGCCCTTCTGTCACCCTTTAAAAGGGACTCAGTGATCCTGGCTCAGTTGCTGTGGAAGCAGAAACATGGGGCTATACGTCTTCCTGTACCCAGCAGGCATGTGTCCCCAGATTTAGGTTGTCTTTGAGGAGAAAAAAAAAAGCACTCTATGCCTCTCGGCTTCCTCCTTTCTCCCACAGGTCCTGCATGTCTGGGCCCTGCTCTTCTTTTCCAGGGATAATCTAGACACCTGGCAGGCCCAGGAAATGCCCTACACTCTCTCCACCCAGAGTCATCACTCTCATCCTCTGCATCCTAGGACCCAGGCTCCTCTCAGACTCAGGGGGTCACCTGAGAACCCCAACACAGCAGTTCCAACACTAGTGGCCTTTGCAAATGACAAAACCTTTCTAGGACTCTGCTTGCAGGGTCTTAACTGGCAGAACTGAACAATGGAGTTCCTATCTACACAAGCAGCCCAGTTTTAAAAAAGAAGGAAAAGCAACTCTTCTGCAGGTGTGAACATAACTGCCAAGAAAATAGTCTATCAAGTGCTGAACCCAGAAGCCCAAGCCTCCATCATCTCATTTATCCATTTGTTCCTCAGATCAACACCCACTGGACAAAGAAGCTGATGAACTGAACTCAATGCACGATCATAATTCTAGCATCCAAGTTCCGTCATTGGCTTCCTATGTGACTTTCAGAAGAGCCTTCAGTCCCTGGGTTCCTGTGACATGAGAGCTTGGCCTCTGTCCCCTCCTAGAACTGAATGACACAGTTGTCAAGGGCTCTGGGCCAGCCTGACTGCTCTTATCAACTCCAGATTCTTGGAGAAACACTCACCAGTGGCCAGACATGACCGTAGAAGGTGGGTCCTCCCCCATATCTCATTCCAGTTTGCCCACAACCTCTGCCTTCTGGTAAGAAGAGGAGAGGCCTGATTTCAAGGCTGGCTGAGAGGACATTCACAGTACATCATGGATCTGCCAGGGGGTGGACCTATTGGCTGGAAGCCCCCAGCCCTTGAGCCAAGCAATTGTCCCCTTAATTAAAGACATGCCCTGGCTCACAGAGAGAGCCAGTGGGGACTGACTCATTTACACTCAGACCCTGAGCCAGGCTCCCCTATAGAGCCTGCTTTAGCTCAGGAGAGTCAGGAGAGGAGGTGGAACTTTTTATGGGAATGACGAGCTTTTTTCTCAGGAAAAATAATGTGTGTGTGTGTTAGTGTGTGTGCGTGTGTGTGTAGTAAACAAAACGGGATTCTGCTGTAAACTCCAAATCAAAAAGTTCAAGTTTTTCCTTAGAAAACTAAAAATGGATCTGCCTTTTGACCCAGCAATTCCACCTCTAGGACTATACCCTAAGAGCCCTGAAACACCAATCCAAAAGAACCTATGCAACCCAATGTTCATAGCAGCACAATTTACAATAGCCAAGTGCTGGAGGCAACCTAAGTGCCCACCAGAAAATGAGTGGATCAAAAAACTGTAGTACATTTACACGATGGAATTCTACGCAGCAGAGAGAAAAAAGGAGCTTACACCCTTTGCAACAGCATGGATGGAACTGGAGAGCATTATGCTGAGCGAAATAAGCCAGGCGGTGAGGGACAAATACCACATGATCTCACCTTTAACTGGAACATACTCAACAAAAAAAGAAAGCAAATAAAATATAACCAGAGTCACTGAAATTAAGAACAATCTAACAATAGCTAGAGGGTAGGGGGGAGGGGACAGTGGAGAAAAGGGTTTTCAGGTACTATAAAGGACACATGGACAAAACCAAGGGAGGGAGGTGGAAGCAAGGGAAGGAGGTGGGTTTGGAGGGGGTTAGGGGGAGGGGTGGGGAGAAAATGCAGACAACTGTAATTGAGCAACAATAAAATAATTTAAATTTTAAAAAACGTTCAAGTTTCACTCCAGCCTCCTTCCGTCAGATTCCCTTCTCTGTGGGAGGACAGGCTATGGGGACAGTGAGGCATAAGGGGACAGGAGTCCTCAGGTAAAGCTGCAGCTCCCATAACCAGAAGCCCACAAGATGTTCCAAAAGATGGTGGGTCAGGATGAGCAGGAATCATCCCTTCCCACCACTAAACTGCCTCACACACCCCCATTGCTTCAGATCTGTGGAGTCCTGCTCCCTTCTGGACCTCCATCTCTAGTCTAGAGAAGCCCAGACAAGGCCTCAAACACCAGCCTCCTAGGAGCTCCTCCAAGTATCCCACAAACACCTTAAGCTTAGCCCATTTAGCACTGAACGTATCATGTGCCTCCCCAGGGTTCCCCACTGTCCTGCAAATCATCCCAGCCAAAAAACCTGGCTTTCTCCCCAACCTCTCCCTCTCCCTTACACCCACACCCAATTGGCCCCCAAGTCCTATCAATTCAAACTTGAACAAGCTCGAGGCTAGGTTGCCTAGGGCACTGCTGTGCTCTGCTGCGCCCCTTCACATCCCTCTGGCCCTCCAATGCACCTTCACACAGGGCCACGGTGACTGGGCTAAAGCCCAAGTCTGACCAAATCTCTCCCCTTCTTAATACGCCAGTGCCTCCCACAGCCTTGAGGGAGGAGATAAAGCAGCTGCCATGACTTCACAAGCCATGTGGACATCTCCAAATCTCCTGACACATGCCATCACCCTGCATGCCCTAATAACACTCATTTCGTTTGTAGCTCTCCATATTCGGTGCTTCCCATCTTCCTTTCCACATGCTGTTCCCTCATCCAGCAATGCCTTTCTCCCTCCTCCCATGAGTTCTAGATGGCAGGCTCTATGCCATCTGCATAAAAATCAGTTGAGCAGAGAGTGACAAAGTGATACCTAGCACCCAGCAAAAATGCCTGGAATAGACTCAATATTGAATAAGAACTTGAATGAATGAGTGGAATGAATGAATGATGAATGGGTGAGTGAATGAATGAGTGAGTGAGTGAATGACGATTTGGAGGTAAACTCCAGCTGTCTTTATCCCAGTAAACCACTAACCAACCTTTCAGGAGTGGCCAATTTTTAATCTCTTTATTAAACAGTCGTAATTGAAACATCCACCGCTCCTCTGTTCTTCTTTACTTGTAATTTATAGGTGATTTATTCTCCTAACATTAAAATTGGCCCTGCTGTGTAACCAGAATTGCTCCTGCTCTCCATCCTCAATCCATCTTGTTCTTTCTAGGGCAGGGACATTCCTCCCTGTTCAGCTCCCAACCCCCTCACCTCACTGCTATACACAGTTGGACCTTTTTGACCTTATGAGAAAGAACTAAGTCCTTCCCTGGCCTGAAACTGGCCCTTGCTTAGACAGCCATGGAGAAGAGTCTCTTTCTGTGTACCTCTTCACAGGATTGAGCTGGGGTCCAGATACACTGACCTCAGCATCCTGCCCCAACTTTCCCTCGAGGAGCTGCTAGTCTGACAGGGGAGACAAAGCCAGCCCATTCTTAGGAGACGGTGATAGGAAACCCAGCCCCACACACTCACTACAGAAATAGTGGCGGTAGCTGCAGTTACAGATAGAGATGATGGGCCTTAAGGGAGGGAAGAGGGGAGAGATGGGTAGGGGG
The DNA here is from genome assembly GCA_004024845.1 of Tonatia bakeri. Taxonomy (NCBI): domain Eukaryota; kingdom Metazoa; phylum Chordata; class Mammalia; order Chiroptera; family Phyllostomidae; genus Tonatia; species Tonatia bakeri. The sequence continues at coordinate 26,049 of PVIA01003370.1, forward strand.
AGGATCCCTGTTTATCCTGTTCCAGTGACCCAGGCAAGAGGCTTGCCAAGGGTCTCCTCCCACTGAAAGAAGCAATCAGGAGAACCACATGTGCATTTGCATAATGTTTGCATTCAATTTGCTTCTAATTTACATAAGTCCCCTAGCCTGGGCCCATGTTGGGCAGTTGGCAAGGTAAGCATGTCCCTTCTGCCCTGGAAAGTGCCAGCCTTGTCTCCATACATCTGAAGGGTCCTCTCTTAGCCTGCCTAAAACACCAGGGTCATGGGTTCAGGGCAGGTGGCTTCCCAAGGACCCACAGTTATGACAGAGCCCAAGGGGTGGTGGGAGGGGAGAAGAGGTGCAGTCAGTCTCCATAGGCCACCTCTTCCTACTCTCTCTCCATCTCCCCTTCAGCAAAGCACTGGGACAATTAGAACAGGCATGGAAATTCTAATTCTAACTTGGGAAATCCTAATAATATCAAGGAAGATTTCATGAAGCAGGTACTTAAGCAAAGCTTCCAAGGAATAGTAGGATATGAATAGGGAAATGGAGACCACAGTGGTGAGGGACAGAGGCCATCATTCACTCACAGTGTGACTGAGCAATTCATTCAATAAATTGGGTGATGGGTGGATGGATGGATGGATGGATAAATATAGATAATAAATAATTAACAAGTAGAAAAGAAATGATTGATAATAGATAAATAATTGATAGGTAATATATAAATAGGTAGATAAATGATGGCTAGAGGATGATGATCATGATGAGAGATGATAGACAGATAGACAGATGTTACTGCTGGCCCAGATCTCTGTACCAGGTATCAGAAATTCAGCATGGCTTAAGCATGCTCCCTTCAGCCAGTGAGACAGACAAGCAGGGAATTAATTAAAATTCAGAGTGCTGAGTGTATGCTAGACAGATGTACAAATTGTTTGGGAGCACAGAGAAGGTGATTATTAACTCATTTGGGAAAGGTGATGTGGAAGAGACAATGTCCCAAAAGAATGACATTTAAACTGTTTCCTGAAGGACAAATAGGCCACAAACAGGAGAGGCTATAGGGAGGAGCAACCCAGAGGAAATAAGGAATCAGAAGAAATGATCTGAGACAAAGCAGGAAGGTACGGATGAAATACAAAAGGCCAGGCAGAGGTTGAGGACTCAAGAAAGAGACAGTGGCACTGAAACTCTGGAAAGGCAACTAGACCAAGGAAGTCCCTTGTGGAAGGACAACTGCTAAGTCCAGAGAAAGAAAAGGTGGTTGCAGATGCTTTGTAGAAGATGCCTAGTCTTTAGGGACATTTCTAAATTGGAAGTCTGGGGAACTGGGGAGGCCACTCAGAGAAATGGGGTAGCTGAAGTGAAGAAATTATATGGAAAGGAAATTATGACAGATGGAAGAATGAATGGCTGTGCGAATGGTGGATGGATGGATGGAAAATTGGGTTCATTATCTAGCATATCATCGTATAAATATTGGGTGGATTAAACTGGTGAGTGAATGGTTGCTGGTGGATGAATGAGCATACATGATGGAAGAGGAAAGAAGAAAACATGAAAGCAGAGAAGAGAAAGGCAAGAAGGAGCAGAGGAAGGCAGGCTGGTTGGAGAGCCCACGTGTGCGAGAGGAACCTATTTGTCTGTAGGGAGATCTAGGAGAAGAGAAGGCCCCGACTGAGAGAGAAGGTAATTTCTCTATCAGAGACCCTCTTAATAATAGTAATGGTGATGATGAAAGTTTACCTTTGAAGACAACTCCTGAATTTGCAAAGAATGCCTACGTATTGTTTTGTTCCACTGAAAATACTCAAAGATGTGAAGCTCTGGTTTGATGACCTACAACTACCTCAGCTGGAGGCTGTAGAGCCAAAGTGATGGGATTTTCTGAACTGAAATTCAGCACACCTGGCTTACTCCAGCTTTAGGAAACATAGGGAACAGAATGAAATATATGACATAGGTATTGTTCTGGATAAGCTGGGAGGGGTGGTGGCTAAATGAAATGAAATGCAAATTGTCATCTATTCTACATCTGTTAAAGGTAAACAGATTTGTAGTGTTTCATTTGAAGCCAAATACAACATAATTACTTTTCACTGATTTTTTATTTCTTCTCTCTTTGCTCATGGTAGGTTTTAATATTTTCACAATGAATAAGAATTAATTCTTTCAATAAGATGGGAAAACCAAAGTTTGAAAAAATTCATTATCTTAGGAATTGAGAAAAGTTTAGCATTTTAAAATTATACCTGGGCATTCCTGTTTTGCTATTTTTTCTTGGATTCTCTGTTATAGCTCTTCATGGAGGAGCTCTTTATAGACGATGATATTGTTACCATCATCATCCATTTAGTATATCATCCTCTTCTTACAGATGAAAAAACCGGGATGCAAAAATTAGGTTACTTTCCCAGACACATATAGCCGGTCACTGGTCGAGCCAGCATTCAAACCTTTGTCTCCAAGGCTAGTGGTCCTCACATTGGAGAACAAACAGACTTGTACACACCACCCTCCCAATGCTGTCAGTGCACCCAATTTTTAAATGTTGTATGTGTCCAGCTGCCACATATCTATATCTATATCTATATCTATATCTATATCTATATCTATATCTATCTATATAAACTTCCTCTATCTAGAACCTTTGATTAATTGCATTATTCCAGATACCTGAGCTTTTGAAGCTTTTGAAGCATCAACTTTTTTTTTAAGGATTTTATTTATTTATTTTTATTGAGATGGGAAGAGAGGAAGAGAACCGTCGACATGTGAGGGATACATCAACAGGTTGCCTCTCACATGCCCCAGCCAGGGACCTGGCCCGAAACCCAGGCATGCACCCTGACCAGAAATCCAACCAATGACCCTTTGGTTCATGGGTTGGCACTCAATCACTGAGCTATACCAGCCAGGGCTGCATCAACTTTTTTTTTTCCTGACTTCCTCCTTCCCTGACTTCTTAATCAGAATTTACAGAAAGCCTTGTAACCTTTTCTTTATGCCCAAAGGCAGCCATTCTAGTCACAGTTGGGTTTGAGTGCATGTCATCCCATCAGGCCCCTCCCTTCTCTGAGAGCCCCACTTCTTCAATAGTAATAACAACTAATGTGTATTGAGCATTTACCACATTCATTGTTCTAAATAAGATTAGCACACCCAGTCCCAACACTGGGAGGTGGATGCGGTCACTCTTGTTTAACAGACAAAGAAAGGGAAGCACCAGTGTTAAATGACTTGCTCAAGGTCAAGGAGTTAGTCGGCCATGTTGCCAAGATTAAGACTAGTCTGAGTGGCTCTGGCAGTAGGACCAGATACTCCTGACCCTGGCATGTAAGGCCTCATCTTCCGAGCCCCAAGTGGTGTTTGCAGGCAGGTGCCTACCCACCCTGTGTAGCCAAGGCTCCGGGCAGAGAGTGTGCAGCCTTTTCCGGGAACTCCATACGGCCTTCCACAGGCCACTGCAGAGGCTTCGTGGAAATTCTTCTGTCTTGTTTTGCCCGTTCCCAGCTATTACCACAGCCAATGAAACACAGAGATCCTTAGCCCTTCTGTCAGCCCTCTGGCCCTGCCAGTTCTGAACTTTATACCTTCAGCCTTTTCTGGCTCTTGACAAATGGAAAAAAATCATTCCTAGGTTGATGTGTGTGTGTATGTGTGTGTGTCTGTCCATAAGAAAAAAAAAATGACATTTTTGGCCCTTCCCTCAATTTCCAGTTGCATAACACCAGAAAAGACAGGGGGCTGGACAGAAACTCAAGGAGGCGGCCACAGCCTCCCGCCTACCCACTGCATCCCACCACGGGCCACACAGCAAACCCCTCTGCTGCCCAACCCTTTCCTCTGCCCTTCTGCAGGGAATTATTGTCTCAGCCTCAAACCCAACCTGGAAAATGTAGCATTCCTGCCCACCTTCCAACCTCATCACCGCAATTCCCTGGCACAAGCTCTTTTTTCCAGACAAACCAGGCTCCTCATTGATCTCCACACATGTTTCATGCTTTCCTACCTCTGTGCCTTTGCCCACACTGCTGCCCCTCCAGGAATCCTCCCTTCTCCTCTCCCTGTACCCAAATCGACCATCCTTCAAAACCCTGCTGGAGACAGACAGCAGATTTGTACCTACTATGTGCTGTGGTGCTGAGGATACAATGACGAATAAGGCTGGTAGGGTTCTTGCTCTCAAAATAGTCACTAAAAGGTAATTCCACTATTGCAATTGGTGAAAAGCATACCTCCGTTCGTATCCCCTCTGTGGTGAGTGCCACCATCATCACCTGGCAGTGCTCAATACTAACATCAGCCTCTCCCTTGTCCCACCATCTCCACTTATAGAGATGCTCTTAAATCTTTAAGGCCCTCAATCAATGCCTATCTCCTCCAGGGAGGCTTCCAGAATTCCCCTGTCCAGATGCAAGCACTCCCTCCTCTGAACTTACCCTCCGCTGGTTTAGGTGGGCCTTTGCTGTGGGCAGCCCTGAATCCCATCCTCATGCTCACACAGTAGGTGTGATCCCTACAGCCCCAAACCTCCACAGCCCCGAGGCCTCTGACCACAGGCCCCTTCCACTTACCCCAGCATGCTGAACAAAGACCATGGTGTTCAGGCATGCCACGCCTAGAAAGGTTTGAAGCACATCAGTAAAGCCATGACGTTTATAGGGCCCGACTGATGTTGCAGTGTGCTGCTGGTCAGTCCTTAAGCATCTGAACGTGAACTACACAGACCTAGAAATCTATGCTGAGCAGCGTCATTGTTATGGTTAAAGTCAGGTCATTTTTAAATTTTTCTATCTTGCTCAAAATTATCATCTTGGGTAGTGTTTTTAATGTCCTTTTAATAGTTCGTAAGTGGGCTGCTTGACAGACAAAACACAGTGTGGTAAACAGACACAGTGTCAACCAGCGAAGAACCAACTTGCCATTTCCTGCCGCCCAGATTGTTTATAAACTTGAACGATGAAAATTTTTCACTAATGCCTGTTGTTCAAAGATAATTTGGTAGAGCAAAGTAAAGTCAGGAAGGAAAAGGCCACATCAGAGTAAGGCAGTGTTCACTGTAAATTTAAAAAGAGGTAAAAGCTAAATCAAATTCTGTAGGTGCAAAAGGCCCTGAGGACAGTACCTGGCAAAGATCGTGAAAAGCCAACCTGGGATGCAATCATTTCTCAAGATCCTTGGAGAAATTGTTCGATCTTCCTGGGGTGTTAGTACTTCAGAGAAGGTTACTTCCTGGCCCTCTTTAAAACAGAATGGATGGGTATGTGAGCTGGTGGGGACGCAGGGAAGGCTCTGCTGCTGAGTGGTATGTAGGTATAGTGTTGCTTTCAGCCCACCAGACTCCTCCGATGATGCCACAAGCTGACCACCCAGGTCGCTGCAGAGCGTGGGCATGGGCAGCCACCTGCCACTCTCAGGATGATCTGCTCTACTCAGTCAATTTCTTCAGAAGCCACTGTCCAGGTGTCAAAACAGTTGGTCCCACATAAGGAGGGCAGGTCTCTTGGTCTAGGAGTCACCTCCCTCTATAGACTTATGCTTGGAACACCCCACACCTGTATCTACGAGGCAAAGAATGCCCAAGACCCATCCAGCGACCTGGGCCAAAGGTCCATATGACGTGAAGAAGCAGGACACAGCTGGGAGTCCTGTAAGATGGAAAACCTCCATCCTGCTGCTTCCAACCAAGCACCTGTCCCAGAAACCATAACCATAGGCAGGACTCTTCATGAGTGAATTCAGTGTAAAAAAGCCAATGATTGAAAAGAAGCAGAGATACTCACATGAGCATTAAGAGAGAGGTCCTTGGGAAAAATGGAAAGCTGTAGAAGATCACAGTTATTATTATTAACTATTATCATAATTATTAGCTCGAGGAAGCAGATCAGAGAGATTTACTGCATCCTTACAAGAGAAAGCTAATATCTAGTGACTGTCAAATGACTTGAGCCACAGGGAATGAGGCTGCTGGAGAACATGGTCCCTTCCATTTCTCTATGAACCTCCTTCCTCAAGTGAGTTTGATCAGGAAACATTTAATATGGTATACAGGAGAAGTCAGCAATTAAAGCAATGCAATCATAGACCCAGAGGATCTTGTGATAACTTTCATAGCAATGTAAGAAAATACACTTGTTTACAGTAAGAGATAATGTATCAAGCTCTTCTGAATAAAAACACCTCCAAGGGCATATACAATTCAGAGGGTGATCATTATACCAGTGCAGATGATACAATAATCCCTCTCTCAAAAATATTAAAACAGGTCCTCGCTGGTATGGCTCAGTAGATTGAGCGCCAGCCTGTCAACCAAAAGGTCACAGGTTCGATTCCTACTCTAGGGCACATGCCTGAGTTGAGGGTCGGGTCCCCAACGAGAGGCAACCACACATTGATGTTTCTCTCCTTCTTTCTCCCTGCCTTCCCATCTCTCTAAAAAAATAGATAAATAAAATTTTTAAAAAATATATTAAAACAGGATCTCAAAAATGTAGAGACTAAATGAAGCAAAATCCTGATAATAGTTGAATCTAAGTGGTGGGTCTTTACGAAATTCATTACACTTTTCTCTCTACTTATGCATGTATTTCAAAATGTTCATAAGAAAATGATTTTAACAAGGAACCTCAAAAATTCAGAGGCCTTCCATGGCTGGTGTGCCTCAGTGGATTGAGCGCTGGACTGTGAACCGACAGGTTCTGTTCCTGGTCAGGGCTCATGTCTGGGTTATGGGCTGGCTCCCCGTTGGGGGCTCACAGGGAGCAGGTGGGGGCATGTGGTGGGCAGGCAGCTGATCCACGTTTCTCTCCCTCTCTTTCTCCCTCCCTTCCTCTCTCTCTAAAAATAAATGAATAAAATATTTTTTAAAAATTCAGAGGCCTGATACAGCCACGGCTCCTCCTTTTTCAACACTGGGCTTCTTTGTGGTTTAGATGATTGTTGATTACACTAGGCTTAGAACCACCCTCTTTATAGTAAATGCAAAACAAAAAAAGTTTGTGTTATTGCAAAAAAAAAGGAAGGGAGGAGAGGAGGAGGGGAGTGGAAGACAGAGCAATGCACGGTAAGGCACAGCAGAAAGAGCACTGCTTTCACATGAGCTGGGCCAAATTCCAATCCCAGTTCCACGCACTCTAGCTGTGTGACAATGGGCGAGTGTGTGGTCCTCTCTGTGCAGCTTCTTCTGGAAAATTAGGACATTGTCCGCCCACAGGCTTGTTGTCAAGCTAAAATTAAATAATAGATGTTGGCACATAGTAGGCACTCAAGATATCCTGACCATTACTATTTTATAAATATCTCTATTTTACAAAATAGATACATTCAGGAGATTCTTTGCTTTACAAAAGAATTCACCACAGGAGCCCTTTAAGCCCCCAGGCCTGCTAGTGCATTTTAATGGGGATTGAGTTTGGAGAAACCCATTTACACATGACTTTTCAAGAACGCAGCAGCCAAGGCACTAATGAAGACAGGCAGATCTCAGAGAGAGGTCCCTGGGCAGGCTCTCTCAGATCCTGTCCAGCAGGATTCTCTGAAAGACTGGAGACTAAAAACATCTCTGAAAACCCACAAAGACCCAGGGTCTGCTCTCTGTGAAGCCTTTTTTCCATTCCTATTTGGAAGGGCTTGGTATCTCCAGCTATGGGTCCAGCCTCAGGAAGACAATAGTGATAGGCTAACATTAGCTTACATTTATTGAGGGCTTCCTACATGAGAGGCACTGTGTTAATTCCCCGTGCATTATCCCGCACAATACAATAAAAGCTAGTGTCTGTACAACCACAACAAGCACTTTCAGATGAAAGAAGATCCTATAATTCCTTACAAAGGTCCCACAGGGTATTACATCTCCGTTGGTTTCTTTTTCTCAGATAGAGGAACTGAGACACAATAGAGTAGGTAAGTCATTTGCCCAAGGTTACCCAGCTGTAAGTGATGGATTATCAGGACCAGTCTGAAGCCCACCCCATTACAGACCCACTGCTCCAAGCCCCACACCCCCTCCCCACAAGCACTAGATGCAGCTGAGAGAGGACTGTAGGGCAGAGGCTCCCTGCTGGAGGCACTGCTCCTCCCTTTGCCCCCTCCCCATCTCACTTAGCCCTCCACACGCTGTTGTCAATTGCACTGAAGTATTTACAGCAACCAGTGGACCGCTGACACCTCTGTCCACGGGGGCTATAATTTGATGCTCAAGTTGTTAAACAGCCGCTTTCGAGCGCTCAGCTCTTCATACATGAGTGTCTCTCCCAAGAGCCAGGCTGGCTGCCTCTCAGCTTCTCCTGGTGCTTGCTCACCTCTCCTGCTGGCCCCAGACATGCACACATGTGCACACATGCCAGATACACCACCACACAAATACTCCCCACCATTCCCATCACAAAACAGTCCAAGTCCCCTGGTCAGAACACACGCACCAGTACATGTGATATGTATCACAGACTCCCAGCCCGCCCAGTTCACACATCCCTTGTCGACAATACAGCAGACATGACAAAGGCCTGAGGATATTCTGTGTAAAGCAGATTGCACGAGTGAGCAGTTGCCAGTAATGCTCATCCCATGCTTATTTCCACAAAGTATGCTCTCCCTCATTATTATTTATGGGAAAATTACCCACATGCTCGATTCTGTGACAGTGTAACCAGAAAAATACTAAGTATATATTTTCACTTAGTTCTGCTAAATGTGGCTGTCACATGGATGTACCTGATCACTGTTTCATCTAGTTCTCTGTGCGTGTGCAGAGAGTTCATTTCCCACCATCTGCAGGATGTTGGAAAAGGTTCATCCTGGTGGACGTACTCAAACCCGAGTCTGCTTCTGTATGCCAGTGCTTGTGTGTGTTGTGGGGTGGGTGTAGAGCTATGAGTGTGCTCACACACTAGCACGCCTGCCTCTGTGTATCTATTTGTACAGAGCAGGCCTAGCACTTGGCTCTGTTGAAGGCCATCTCCGCAGGGAGTCTTTGCAGAGTAGGGCTGCACTTGCATAACTATCCAAGAGCAAACACACAGAAACCAGATCCCCACAGAAACCCCCTCCCATTGATGTAGCAGTGAGGGGGGGCAGTTCTGAAAGAGGTAAGGGAACAGGGGATAAGGGAGTGAGAGGGCGTGAGGGCCATGAGGGCAGAGAAAAAAACTGAGGCCCATCAGTCCAGAGAACAGGTTCAGGAACACTTGTTCATCCATAATCACCAAGGAGATGGTCCAGGGCAGTGGAAGCTGACAGGTTGAGGCCATAAGGAGGACACAGGTTTATAGCTCATCTGGGACCCTCCTGAGTCCCTTGGTCTATGAGGACAGGGGTCAACCTTAGCCCCCTTCCTGGAGGACCTGAGTATGGGTGCTGAGGAGGTTCCATGGGATGGAGGTGGTGGAATGAGCCTGAGTTGAGAAGGCACCTGCAGAGCACCTGCTTATGGAGGTCCCAGTCTCCTAAGACAAGGACAGTCGGGCTAGGCAGAGAAAGAGGTCAGAAAGATAAATGGGGAAAGGAAGGGGGGGAAGAACAAGGGAGGGAGGAGAACAGGAGGGGAGAAAGAATGTAAGAAGGGTGGATGAGAAGACTGACACCCAAAGGAAACTCAGGGCTGTGCTGAGCGAAAAATGATGGGAATGTTCTTGCAGCAGGAGCTGAGGGGACCAGGGTCTCTGCTGCCACCTTAGCCAGCTACTGATGGGAAGCAGTCCTGCCCTGTGTGGCTGAGCTGCTGAGTCTTTGAGGAAACCTCCCTGGGGCCTGGAACAGGCAGAGCAGGGGTAGGGATGAGCATAGCTCCTTCAGCCACCCTGCAACAGGACCTGACTGGAGGCCTAGGGAGGAAGAGGAAGCTGGTGGGAAGAAGAAAAAGAACACCTTAGTGTGGGGGCTGGGAAGCACGGGGACCCATGGAGTCAGATGTCAGAGTTCAAGTCCTGATGCTGTTTACGGTACAACCAGCCACAGGACTGCAGCCAGTCTCACCTGGAAAAAAAATGGCTCCGATGCGCATCTCAAGGCCCTGTGAGGACCAAATAAGACCACGAGGATAGCAATGCCTTCTGGTGACATCTCTGGGCCTCCTCACTGACTGAGATTGTCACCAGGGGAGAAGTCAGGAGATTCAGGTAGAGATGACAGGGAGCAGTTATCTGCCCACACGGAGATTTTATTATGAATACTTATGTGTGCTTGTGTGGCCTGCCTCGTTCCACAAAGGATCTGAGTTGGCTGAGAGGGAAAAAATCACTGACAGACCAACTGCAGGACTGGTGGATGGACGGAGGAAGGAAGACAGAGGCTATAAGAAGGCAAGAGACCTCCAGGGAAAGAAGGTCATTCATCCCGATGTTCAAATCAACATTTACTCACTAAGCATCTACCAGGTTTGTTTTTAGGAAACGCTACCTACGGACAACAGTATGGCAAATGTGAGTTTATTCGCCTCCCTTCCAAACACATGGGGGCCTCTTTCACGCACCACGTGCCACATTCCAAAAGATGGATCAGTCCCAAAGAACACTGATGAAGAGAAAGAAAAGCAGATGGCACAGTGTTGGTCCACGGGCGGGTCTCCATCTGGGCATCCCACAGCCTGCTGGGAGCCAAGGCTGTTCTGAGTCACTTCTCTGCACTGGGTGGGACATGGCAGGGCTGGGGTGAGAGGAGGAAGGGGAGGGGCTACTGGGCTCTGGGAGCCACTCAGCACAGACTGGAGCCAGAGGCCCCTGTACCTCCTGAACTGGATTTCCTAGAGTTTGAACTAAGGAATATCTCTTTCTTTTTCCTGTCTCTCCTTTTCAAGATAAAGAGATGATGCCCTCTGTATTTTCCAACAAAGCCAGTCACAGCCCTTCACCTGGATCTTTAAAATTCAAAATGGAACAGAAGACTCAACAAGGAGACGTGGCAGAGGCAGTGTTGTGTGGTCACCAAGCCCCATTCCTTTTCCTCCTGCACACACAGCTAGATGAAATTTCCCAGGCTCCCTTGCAGTGAGGCGGAGTCTCATGACTGGGTTCTGGCCAAGGGAAGTGGTCAGAAGTGATATTTACCACCTGCAGACCTGGCCCTTTAAAAAAATCTTCCCCTGAATCTTCTGTTCTCTCTCCTCATCTGCTGAGTTAGGAAGATCTAGTGGAGGATGCTAAGGGCCTAGAACTGGGGTCCACAATCCCCAAGGGGTCAATGAACAGAATTTTTTGGGTGGGCACTCCATAAATTTGGATGGAAAAATTTTTTGTCTTTACTTTTTCAGCTTCTCAACTGAAATTCAGCATTTTATTTAATTATTAAGGGAGAGTGAAAAGAGAAAAAAACCCACAGTATTCCCCATACCTGTAATTCTGTCACCATAGAAACCACAGGTATTTTTCTTTGTCGAGGTTAAGTTGTTGCAGGCTTTTTAGGTTGACCTGTGTCTGTTAGTCCTGTTACTCTTTCCTTATTTCACTTCTTATATAATTATATCACAAACTCACTCTATTGTTTTATCCTATGTATTGTTAAAATTTTAATATTTTGATACTTGAATTTCAATACAATTGATTTCTTTTGCAGTCCAGTGAACTGGATTTTATGCACTGAAAAATATTTATTCTTGGGGGTTCATAGGCTTCATTAGTCTGCTCAAGTGGATCCACAGCACAAAAATAAACCCATGAAACTCCTCCCCTAGCGAATGACAGAGCCCCTGGCGGGAAGGGTCTGGGTCTCGGAACAACTGTGTGAACAAAGTGCCCCCCCACCACTGATCATTTGGATTATGAAATGGATGGAAATAATCTTAATTTTTTTAAGTACAGGAGGAATGCAGGGTACACCTCTCAGCTGAAATTCACTTTGGAATCACCTTTAGCTCTCCTACATGCCCTTGCTCATAAAGGACAGAGTGCCGTGGGTGCCCACACTCAACCTTCTACTGTCAGAATTCTCCCCAGTCTTCAAGGCCCAGCTCTAAGGCTACTTCCTCCAGGAAGTCTCCTGTCCCTTTCCACCCCTGTCACAAAAATTATTGCCCCTGACCTAAAGCACCAAGAGCTAGCAACATCAGACTGTGAGTTTCTCCAGGGATAAGAAGCTGGATAAACCCCTTTCTTATCCCCTACCCTACACCCCACTCCTATGGCGAGCCCAGTCCAGTGGGGCCAGTAAAAGTTTGCTGCGTGGGAGGAAGGTGGGCGGTCAGAGAACTACCTGACTCAGCTCTATCCCACCCCCACCCCACCCCCAAGCCTGTTCCAGGTCCACACAAAGTATGCACATTTAAGAAAAACACAGGGGTGGGCAAAATGTTTACAGTTGTGAGTACATAAGAGTTTATTTTTGTATTATTTATTATAATTATTAACCTATTTTTTCCCACCCCTGTATATGATGGGGAATAAGGGGACAGACTGGTGCTTTCCCACATCGGGCTTTAATTTCCTTTTCTGAGATTAGTTCTGCCCCAGCCTGGACTTTCATCCCATGTTGTTCTCTAGGTCTGTGTAGTCTGGGTAGCCAAGGAGACTGGAGGTTGCAAAGGAGTTAACAACAAGATGAATCCTCTCCAACCCCAGTCAAAAGATACCTCCCTGGGTCCTAGCTGAGTCGGCCTCATTTTCCCACACCCTTGAAAGCCACTCCCTCTGCCCAGCCCTCCTTCCTCTGTCCCCCTGCCCCACCCCACCAAGCACTTGGACTGTCTGCCCTGGGACAAGGATCACTCATCCTCTCTGTGCAGCTCTGGAAACCCTGGACAAAGGCTGTGCCAGGAAAAGCGAAAAGAGGGATGTTGGGGAAGGTGGCTCTTCAGCCCCCTCCTGCAGAGGGCGTCTGCCAGCCCAAGATCTGTTTGGAATGGAGATGAGGATGGATGAAACCGAGCTTGACTAAAGGCCCTTTCTCTCCCTCCAGGTTATCTTGCTACCTGGGCTCAAGGTCCCCAGCCCCTACCCTGGAAAATACTGTGCTCACTCCCTGTCCTCTACCACATCTGGCACCAGAGATCGCTATTGTTTTATTAAGTGTCAGACTTCTGAACAATATTAACTCCATTTGTCTTTGGGCAATGTGACCCACTTTTTTGGAGCCCCTCCAGACACGTGGCTGATTTATTCACTCTCATGCCAGGCCTTTGTGCCATGCTCTGAGGACAGAGGGATTGATGTACGGGGATCAAGTCTTGCCCTCAGGGAGCTCTCAGTCTGGTGTGGAGGGTGGAACAGTAAGAAAATAATACACCAGAGTAAATTCTTTAAAAGTGCCAGGTGGTATAGGAGCCCAGGAGTGAGGCTCAAACCCACCCAAGGCTTGGCATGTAGGGGTCGGAGGGGATGGATGGCTTCCAGGAGGAGGTGACACCTGTGTTGGTAGTGACCCAGTTAGAAAGGAGAAGGGACAATCAAGTTCATGAACCATAGAATCATTGCTTCTTAGGCTCATCAAAGTATTGACTGGACTCCTGGCATTTTTCTTTTAATGAACAACTATTTATTGTGCCAGATGTCATGCTGAGTAAAAAGATCTCAGACACAGGAAGGCACTCCTAGCCCTGGCTCCCAGATGCCCCATCCTCCACTGAATCAGTTCTCTAGGAATTCTCTCTCCCCACCTTCAAACACCTTCTAGACTTTGTAAACTTCTTGCCCAGGGCTTTAGGGCATGCTCAGGCTTCTCCAGACGTCCCAGACTGGCTTAAAGGGTCAGATGGGAGAGGGATGGAGCAGCAACCAGTGTGGGAGTGGAGGTGGGGAGCTCTCCTTCTGAGCCAGAGCTGGGGAACTTACCTCAGCACCAAAACTGTGCAGGTAAGTCTTGAGAGCAAGAGCACACAGCCAATCCGGTTAGTCCACGCACATACGGTCAGCACGGATCTTCCCAGGTCAGTCTAGGGGCATACCTGTTAACTCAGTGCCAGGCAAGCTCAGAGTTGGGTCGCCTCATTGCCACAGGTCACCCCTTTTAACCCCTAGCCCGCTTTGGAACGAGAGAGTTCTGTGTTTCGGAGTCGACCTCTAACAGAAGGCCAGACCCAGTGGGGTGAGGCGGGGTCACCTCGGTAGAGGCAGGTGAGCTCAGGGTACTTTGGGACCAGCGGCGCCCCCAGGTGGCTCTCCCGGGATCTGGATCGAGAGGGTTTCAGGAACCTAGCTCTTCACACCCTCCTCTGGTGACGACACCAGGGAGGACTCAGGTCCTGGGTCTCGGCGGTCCAGAATCGCTTCGGTTTCCGAATTTTCTCTGCATGTATGTTTGGGGCTTTCTCTGCTCATAGAATGTAATTTGGTGCATGAGCGCACCTGAGAGCGAGAATCATCGTTGCAGACGGAGAGGAGACAAGACACCTGGAAACGCCAGCCCTAGGGGAAGCTAAGCCGATCGCAGCCCTTTCCCTCCAGCCCTCCCGATACCCTGAGGTCCCTGTCTGCAAACTACTCACTCTGGGAACGGTGGTTCGTGCTCTCTCCCTGCCTCTGGGTCCTTCTTGATACAACCCCACAAAAGCTTAAGTTCTCAGTTTGCCCTCAAACAGCGACACTCTTCCCCACTCCACATGGGGACTGTCCCCCCACAGCGGGACCATCACCTACACAGGTTCCAGTTGCCCAGCTCCTTTGAAGTGCCCTGTCTCTCTCACCTCCGCCCAAACAGTCAAACACTCCCAAGGCTTCCCAGAGAGGGGAGGGCGGAGCCTGGGAGAACGGACTGCAGTGAAAGGGAGCTGGGGTAGAGGCTCCCTTTCACACTTCTAGCCAGCGTCCTCACCCATGCCACCCTAGCCCAGTGTCCGCACTGAGACACAACAGGTAGTGTGAGAGCTCAGCAGGCCGCCAGGTGGCAACTCACCTTTACACTCACTCACCTTCGTGCTCACTCGCATTCCCCATCTTTCACAAAGGAGACAGGTTCACTCAGAACCCAGGGACCAAGGCATCTGTGGAGACTTAGCCACCCTTCTATGGCCCTGCCAAGGAGGAGAAATCCCCGAGTCTGGGGAGGAAGCCCCTTGGGTCCAGAAAGGAAAGAGCCAAGTCACCCTGTCACGCCTGTATGCAGTGGAAGCACTGAGGTGGCCTGGGTTGTGTCTCCAGAATCTCAGCCCAACCTATGACAGGCAGGCCAGTACTGTCTTATCCTGCACCCTCACTGCAGAGGGAGCTGCGGAAGGAGTGAGAACTCTTCAGCAGACTAGAGAAAGAAGCTGTGAGAAGTCACTGACCCCTGACCTGGAAGTCAAATCCAGGCTAACATATTCTAGCTCCATTTCTCAGATCGAGAAACTGAGGCTCAGTGACATTGGGAAGTACTGGCCCAAAATCAGAGGGCCAGTAGCCTGACTAGATTCAGGAATACTTACCCCTTCTCTACCCCCAATATTAGCTAAGTAATCATCCTCAGGATGGGTGCTAAAATGAAAACCAAGGAAGGAGAAGGAGGCATCAAAGCTCTGAAACCTTCTGGGGTAAGTATAATTCAGAATTTTATGTTGTGTGCACACACACACACACACACACACACACACACTGACCTACACCCCCCATACCTCAGAGCCCCAGAAGCTTGACCAGCACACCTGGACACAGGAAGGAATGGCTCCAGCCAGAACAGCCTCAGGTTTAGATAGCCAGGATTTTCCTTCAGTTATTCTCCACTGTGTGAAAGTTCTAGAGTCAGATGGGGCGCCATGGGAAGTAAGGCTTGGAGTAGCCAGGTGAGCAGACTGGCTAAGAGAGCTGCCAACTCGTAGAAGCAGGGAGGGAGGGGCACTACTGCCCCGGGCAACCGAAGGGAAAGAGACAATTTACTCACACACTCAGACCATTCCGCCCCTCTTCCTCACCCCTTCCTTGAAGCCAAGCTGGTGCCCAAACTTCTTTGTGGCCTGGGGCTGGGAGAAGAGTTCAACCACCTTCCCTAGCCCAAGAACCTAGAGTAGGGTGGGGCGCAAGATGCTACTGCTCACCCAATGTCCTCCCGACTGCCTGCCAAGCACCTCAACCACCTAAGAGCAACCCATTTTATGCCCTGATTTATCCAGATAATTGTCTTCTCTTTCACACTTTGATCATTTTCCTCCTGTCCTGCCACTAGGAAGGAAGGAGGATTGGGGAGCATCCATAGCCTAGACAACACTTGAGGTTTCCCCAGAGTACAAGGAGAGATGCTAAGTTTTTTATTTTCCACAAGATATCTAGCCAAATGCTTTCAAGCTTAATGCTGGTACATAGAGGCTGCAGGCTCTAACTTCCTGTCTGCATCCTTCTAAGCAACTTTGGGCAAACCCCTCCCTCACCCCTCTTCCATACCTGTTTCCCCATCTATTCAAAGTTAGCCTTGGAATCTTGCAAGCTCTAGTGTTACAAACTGCAGCCACCCTCTTGCTGCAGAATAGTTCACTGGGAATGAAAGGGAAGGCTCCAGAGCCTTCTAGGGCTGCCCACCAAGTCCCTCTGTGCAGTTGGAAAGACAGGGTGCTCCCAGCTCCTGCCAGGAGAGCAGGTCAGTGTCCAGATAACAGAGCCTCTTGGCCACTCTGGCACAACTTTCATCCATCCTGAACCCCAGGCAGGTGGAAGGGGCTGGACACCTGCAGGAAAAGGAACCATGGGAGGAGACCAGCATGCTCCACTGAGGGCCAAGCCACTGTTCCCCTGAGTGACTTCACGGGGTGCTCTGAGTTCCCAGCTTTGTCTGCAGTGGGAAAGAAAGCAGGGAAAAATGGGCAGGTCCCAGTCTTCAATGAAAGAACAAGGGAAGAGGCTCAGAAATCAGGTCCCTCCTCTTCATGCCTGCAGGGACTCATTTCTAACACTTCATCCTCCACACCCACACCCACCAGCCTCTGCCCCAGCCAGCTCAAGAAGAGGGGAGCACATTCTGGGGTTCACACTGGCACAGACACAAACACACATGTTAGCAGAGTCACTCAAACATTCTCCCCCAACCACAGCCACCCCAAGACATTGACACATACCCGTCCCCCCTCACACTCAGACATAAACAAGGCTGCAGACCCTCAAATACCCAGAGGCACACACACACCTACGGACCAGACCGTGATACCTGGAACCTTCATCATGAAGTGGAAACCTGCCACCATTAACCCTTCAAACACCAAACATGGTTTATTTTTTACCTCAAAGATGGTGATGATCACTTGTTTTGCTTTTGCCTCAGTTTTCAATGCCAGAGTTAGACTGTGTGTACTGACACTAAGCAGATGTTCACTGCTCATACCTCCAGTTCAACGCCCAGCACACAGTAGGTGTCCAATAAATATTTGTGGATGGAAGGAAGGAGCCAGAGAGGAAAGAACTCTCCAGGGCTGGTGGCAAATTAACTGGCCTGTGTTTGAACCTTACTAGGCAGTTCAGACGCGAAACTGCTGGGCACAGACAGCGGTGATGCTGGCGGCACACTGCTCAGACAGTCAACAGACAAACGGAGGAGCCCAGCTGCAGAGGTGCAGGCCAGGGGCCCGAGTGACTGCCTGGGGCTATCAGAGCCCACAAGCTGCCTGGCGGTCCCTCTGCCCTTGCATTGCTATATCGAAGACCCTGGGATTGCAGAAGGACACTCGGAATGATCCTCCAGGGCCTCCACAAAATGTGACTAGTTTGAGGCGACCCACCGTGAGAAGCTGGACACAGAGCCTGCCCACCAGCGATTCCAGCCCTGGGAATCCAAGTCCTTGTACCGATGGCCCAGGTCCTTGGATCCCGCCTCCTGCTCCGCAAGCAACCGAATTGCTGTGTGATCTGAACTTGGTCCCTTCCGCTCCAGAGCATGAAGTACACTGGTTAGTCTTCAAGCCCCTCTAAGCTGCTGCCATCTGGGCCCGACGGACGCTAATTTACGTGATAACCTCACCAACCGACCAGTTTGACTGGGGTGACTTGGAGTAAGCGGAAATAGTTCGGAAAGATTGGGTCATTTGCGTGGAACTCGCCACTGAGATGCGAACCCACTGCGCCCAAGGGAAGAAGCAGCACGGAGAGCAGCGATGGGGGTGCTCTCCCCGGATCCGCAGCGACCCGCACATCTGCATCTGAATGGGATGGGGCAGCTAAGCAAGGAGTCCGAACACCTGCTTCGGGGACAGGGGAAGAGAACGAGGCCCCTTTGTAAGCAGCCCCGCGAATTAATTCGGACAATAAACCCTACTCCTGTGCCCTCAGCGACCCCCTGCCCTGACACACACACTGGCGGTGTCAGCACAAATCATCTGAAATACGCTTTTCAAGGCCAACGTGATTTTTAAAGATCAAAGAAACGAATTTAAATGTCTACCCCCGCCCCAATAATTCGTCCTTTTCAGTCCTAAGATCCGTGCAACCGCAATCCCAAAGATACTTCTAACTGCATACACAGAAATGCCCCGGAGGTGAGACCAGCCTGCGGTGATTTTCCAACATCCAGAAATGAGCAAAGAGTACCGAGGCCCTGGCTCCCCCGGGCAAAACGCGCGGGGCCCCTGTAGTGGCAGCAGCGCGCCACTCGCCCGCCGCCCGCGCCTGCGGGGCTTGCCCAGCACGAGTCGGGAGCCGCAAGCGTCAAGACAGCTGGGTTGGGGGAAGGGGAGAACGGGACCAGTCAAGACCCGGAGCCTATGAAACACCTCCAGGCGACGAAACTGCCGAGAGGAAGCTGGCGTGGTGGTGAGGAGGGCACCCGGCGCAGACTCCTGCTGCGCGGAGAAAGGCAAAGGGGCAGACAGCCAGCGACTTCCGCGCAGAGTCCGTTTGGAGCGAAAAGAGAGCTCTCCGCAGAGACCCACGACTAAGCTGGGAGCCGAGTGAGGGTCGTATACGACCTCCCGGGTATCGGCGCCCAATCCAAGCCGGGGGCGAAGACAGCGGAGAGGTCCTCCTTCTCCGCGCAGCAGTCGGAAGCCTCCGGGCCTCTGAAGGGGCCGCAGCCTCGCGCCCGCACAGCCCGCTCCGCCACGAAAGGAGGCGGTGCCCGCTCCGCCCCGCGCCGCGCCCACTAGCTGGCGGAAAAATTCGTTCCCGAAACCAAAGCTGGGCAGCTCTGTCCCTCTTACACGCTTTTTCTGTTGGTGCGTGTCTATGCCGACCTTAAAGAACAGAGTAATTCCGCTCCAAAACTCCAACTAACATGTTTTGCTCTCAAGTGCTCTGACGGACATAAAGCTTAGGAGGCTTAATTATCCTGCATGACCTCTGTCCACCTCTGGTCCTCTTTCACCGCTTCTCTGGGAATCTCAGGGCACCAGTCCCTGGGCAAAGGCGAGCTGGGGCTCGTCATTCTGGACGGTCCTTCTGGACACATCTCTAGGTCCCAGCCTATCCAACCTTTTGAACCACGTCACCGAATAATGTAGGCGCAAACCCACTCTTCTTGCTTCCCTTTGGCCGCAGGAGCAGGGTTTGAATTTTAAATCCCGAATCCGGTCCGTAAAGACCCTGTGCAAGCTGCCTCCTCCCGTAGCCCCCTAAGCTCAAAATCCTACGAGGCACGGTCCACACTCAAAACCTTTTCTCCCTTTCTTCTGCAAGGTCCCTCGTTTAAGCAGCGTCGGCGCCT
Organism: Tonatia bakeri; assembly: GCA_004024845.1. Lineage (NCBI taxonomy): Eukaryota > Metazoa > Chordata > Mammalia > Chiroptera > Phyllostomidae > Tonatia > Tonatia bakeri. The sequence continues at coordinate 45,558 of PVIA01003370.1, forward strand.
TTATTCGCCTGACCCGATGCGGAGGAAAACCGGCCTGATCAGTCATTGTCTGGTCCGCGACCGCCCCCACCACGGCCGCAATCAGTGTCACAAAACGCCCCTTTCAACAGATTCCAAACCCTCTTCACCCGGGCTCACCGAGCCTTCAACTTCATTAAGTGCGCGCTGCAGCGGCGCTGGAGGAGGCGAAGTTTAAATAAACCCGAGAGGAAAAAGGAGGAGGGGTGGGCTGGGGAGAGTTGCTAGTTGAAGGGGAGAGAGTGAAGTATTTTTGAAAAGAGGAAAAAAGTCATCGGGGAAAGCGCTTTGTAACCACGAAGACGCGCCTGCTGTGGCGAGAACAAATTGGATATGGAGGGGAAGTGTCCTCCCCCAGCTCGACTGGCGCTCCTGGGTGGTCCGGGGTGCCCCAAGAGAAAGAAAGATGGGGAAGAATCGGCGGAGAAAAGAATTAACCACTTTAATTGCGCTGCAAGAGAGAAGTGGGCAGGAGAGGCTCACTGATGTGCCTTGATCACCCAAACCAAATATCCTTCAATAAAATAAAATTAAAAAATAAAATAACTGCCCTTAGCCGTAGCTGGAAGAATATCAAAGTTTCAGAATCAAAGCTGTTCTCAGCCATAGAAAGTAAATCTGCAAGATTGGGGAAATTGTGCCCGGAAAGACCCCCTCCCCCTTCTTGCGGCCTGGGGCCTCCCGTCGCCGGATGAAAAGGAATGAAATTGAACGAAATTGAACGAAATGAAGTGAAATTGACCAGTGAAATTCGCCAATTTTCTTCCCCTTTAAACTGCCCGCTCTCGGTAGCACTCTGCGAACCCCAAGCCGATTTCGTAGCGGCTTTTTTTTTTCTCACTTCGAGAGATGAAGGTGTGCCCTGGATATTTTCTTATTATTGTCACCAATTGTTGGGGCCTGTGGGGGCAGAAGCTCAGCTATCTTCCACCCTGACGGTGGGGGAGCCCACAGGAGCCACTGGAGATGGATGGCCTATTTCTCCTCCCCCCAAGGCTAGCCTCCTAAGAAAGCCACTTCACCCTGAACACCAAACCTGTGCACCCACAGGGTGGGAGGGAGCCACCTACAGAACCCCTCTGGTATGGAAGGGATGGGGAGCCAGAGGACTCCACCAGAAAAATCTGAAATTCCCTCCTTGCCCCTCTCTACAGTCCAAGTCCCAGATAGGTCTTTGCCTGCTCCTAATTAGTAAGTTCCTGGCCCACACAACCTAAAGCGGTCCCAAATTCCAAGCACCTTCCCTCTCCCCTGCCTTTAGCATGCAGATCTCCCAACAATTCTTTTTCTGATTTTTTCAAGACCAGTTGGGCATCGGTGGCTTCTTTCTGGACCCCAGTCCTCTGCCATAATTATATCTGGCCTATAACTGGCCTTCTTTGCTTGGGGAAAACTTAGGTCAGAGTCATGGTCTGAAGTTCCAAGCTACCTAGAAGCCCCTGAAAGGGTGTGTTTCACTCCTCCCCAGTCCTCTCATTTCTACGTTTTCCTGATATGGACGCACCCCCTGATACACACATAAGCACCAGGCAATACACTCAGAAAAACTCACAGGCGCTTTCACAAAGACAAATCGAGGAATCCGGATTTGCTGCTCCTCCTGCAAGCAGTTGTGGAAGTATCTCATGTACCCACCATCAGATGTGAATTCTGACTGACTAAATTTTCTCTGTTCTAAAGAAGAAAAACCAATTGATAAGACTTTCACTTGAAGCTCCAACCTAATATCTGGGAGTGATATATTTGTGGTAGATGAGATTATGTGAGCCACAAAATGTTTTATTGTGGGCAAACACACGGTCATGTTCAACCTTCCTCAAGTGAAAAGAAATGAAGGCAAACTGAGCAAAGTCTGTCAACCAAGCGGCAGCCAGAGACCATAAACCTGGTGTCAACATACATTCGCTCTTTTTGCCATTGAATGTAGCCTCACGTCTCCGGATGGTTTGACAACATCAGGGCCCTCAGTATTCATCCTTCCTCCACTTCTCAGTCTATCAAGAAGATGGAGGAAAGGGTACCTCACCTCTGGCAGAGGGGTTAATTCTACCACAGATACCTGGAACCTCGTCTCTCCACTGGGGAAGGGGCCAAGAGACCCAGCAGTCCCAACCACTCTCCCTCAGCCCGGTGCAGTCTTCCCACCCTGTTCTGACCCTCTCCTGAGAGGGCACTCTGTCATCTTTCCCCTCCTTCTTCCTACTATCGCTAATGCCTGGGAATCTGGTTCAAGAACCTGTATGGCTTCTCCCTGCTTGCCCTCTCAAGTTCTCTACATCTGTCTTCTTCCTTCTCTGTCACTCGTCTCCCAGTCATTGCCCTCTGCATGTGTCTATTTTCTGTGAAGCCTGAACTCCCTCTTCTGCACCTCCGTATCACTCCTTCTCTCCTATGACCTCAGTTGAAGGTACAGAGAAAAGAGCTACAAAGTAGCCATCTTTGTTTCACCCAAAGCTTCTCCTCAAACCCAAGGTGCTGGCAAGTCTGGATGCTGGGAGTTCGGGCACAGGCATCAAGCTGGAAGCCTCAAACAGCTTATGGAAGACACTAGCCAGTCCAATGACTTTGCCCTCAAGCAATAGGTTCTGACTATGAGCACGGCTCAAGGTTTGGGGAGGTTTTCCCTAACAGAGTAGGACTACACTGACTCTCTCCTTTAGCATATAGCCACCTCAGACTGGAAAAGAGAGGGGTTTCACAGCCCCCAATTCAAACCTTTTATGCCGACTGTTCCGTGGTGGGGCGGTAGATCAATGAAGATTCTACAGTGGCAACAGAAATCTCTCTCCTTTTAGGAACACAGGAAGAGACAGTGACAGAATCACAAAGACACTCACATAAATTAAAACACAGACACCTGACATACATTTCACCGCCCCCCCCCCCGCAAAGGACAACAAGGCAACCCAGACAAACACAAATCACAAGCTCCATAAAAGCCCCCTGTGCATAGGAGTACACTGAACATGCATCAAGAGACACAGACACTCAAATGCCACTTAATCAGTGTAGTGTCCATGAGTACTGGGCACCCAGATCTGCCCAGCCCATGCTTAGGTCTGAACTTGGAGGAGATGAGACTCTCCAGGTGCCACTGAAACCAAACCTCTCTACAAAATCCCAGGCAGAAACGTTCCTGGACCAGAGCGAAAATGAAAGTGCTGGATGTGTCACAGGCCTCCCAGAGTTCTGAACAGCAAGGGCCAATGCCATAGTCTCCCCCTATACCAAGTAAGCCCATGCCCTCCTCTGCCGGCCTGGGCTGCCCAGGGCCCTTCCTCAGTCCACCTCTGCCCAGAAGCTGGGGCCTAATGGAAGAGCCCCAACTACATAAAAATGGGAGTGCAGGCAAGCAGACAGCACTGGTGACTGCTGGAGTTCACGTACATTTATTCAATTGACACCAAAGGGGACTGGGGGAAGACAGATTTTTCTTTTCTTCCACACAAACCATCAGATGATTTCACAGAATCTCCCCACAGTGGAGAATTCTAAATCAATGCACACCCAGTGGACAGAGAATGCAGATAGCAGTCCGCTGTACAGATATTTACACATAATTACAGGACCCCCTGCCACAGGATGTGCCCTGGCCCACCCCACCCCCACCTCTCCAGTCCCTGACCCAGACCCTCCTCTCCCACCCCAAACTCATTGCCTTAGCTACAATAAATATCCCAGGGCCTGGGACAGAGCAGAACGCTGACAGGGCTGCTGACCCTGGTTGGCTGGACCCAGCCGGCCACGGGAAAGAGGAAAAGTTCCTTCAAAAGCACCCCAACACAAAAGAAGAAGGATGTTTCCCAACGGAGTGGAATCCAGGGTTTCCGTAGGGATTGCGGAAGCCCCTCATTTCACCTCTCGGTTCAGCTTCACCTGTGTAGACACAGCTTTAGGCTTCAGAGAGAACGAACTTCCTTGAAGAAAGGCAAAGGGGAAAAAGTTGAATTTTTCTTTTAAGCACGAAGCAGGTAATAGGTGTGTTTAAATTATAACATGGGGTAGGCAGGGCCTCAAAGTCGGGGAAGAAGTGGAGGAGAGATAAAGACCTCTCTGCGCAGTCGGTGTTCCAGGCAGGATCCGCAGGGCCTGGGAGGGCACCGGGGAAAGCATTCTTCCCGGGCTGCCAGAAGCGCAGAGGCTCGGAAAATGTGAAGACTTCCCCCTTCCCTTCTTACTGCTCAAACTGCAATGGGATCATGGCTTGCGACCTCGTTGCGCAGACCCGGGCCTCTCCCTGAGCGATGGAGCCCGCTTCGTCCCAACAAACGCCGAGATTCTGAGCGTGGAGCCAAGTCATGCGCAGGCCCAAGGTCTGGAGACTCTTCATAAATAGACTCCCTGAGTTCCGCTGGGGCCGCAGGAGCTCTCCGGAGAGGCTGAGGAGTATGGGCCTAAATGGCCCTGAGCCTGACGTGGTCAGAAGTGGCAGCCACTGAGACCAGCAACTTTGCCGGCAAACGGGGGCCCTGAGGACAGGAGGGAGTCCCCGGGGTGCGAGAGGCGGATGTGGCTGGCCACTGGAGCCAGAGCCGGGGCAGTCAGCATGGCCAAGACTTGGGCTTGACCCCCAGGACCGGCCGCCGCCGCTGCGAACGGTGATGCCGGCGAACCCTCGCCTCCGCCCGGGGGTGCTGCCCCGCCGCCGCCGTGGCCCATGATGTGGTCTATAGAGAAGGAAGGCCTCTGCCCGGCCCCGGCACCCCCAGCGCCCGCACCACCGCCCGTGTCCGTCTTGAGGCCCTGGCGCAGGAGTGCGGTGGACAGACCCGCCGCTGTGCCAGCTGCGGGAGGGCTCAGTGACGCCGGGTAGAAAGCTTTGGCGCAGCCCAACTCTGCGCCCAGGAAGGCGGGCAGGCCTGCGGGGCCCGAGCCCGGGCCCGACCCTGTGCCAGGGGCAGGCGCAGGGGCCGGAGCCGAGGCTGCGCCCGCGAACACAGAGGCCGTCGGAGGTCCTGGTGGAGGCGCAGCGGCACGACCTGGGGGGACGGACAACTGGCAAGGCGCAGCAGCAGCCGCGGCAGCGAAAGCGAAGGCGTGCGGGTGTGGGTGCGGATGCGGGGTCGGGCCCGGAGGGGGGGCGCCGTAGGCAGGGAGCGCCAACCCGTAGCTGTAGCCGTAGGCGCCGTAAGCGGCGAAGCCCGGCAGGAAGGCGCCGGGGTCCCCGGCCGCCGCAGCGCCCCCACGCAACAGCAGCTCTGGGTGAGGGTGCGTGTGTGGATGCGGCGGCGGTAGAGGCTGCCGCTTGAAGCGCTTGCGGCGCCGCAGGAAGCTGCCGTTGTCGAACATGTCGGCAGACTCCGGGTCCAGCGTCCAGTAGTTGCCCTTGCCCGGGTTGCCGGGTTCGCGGGGGATCTTGACGAAACAGTCGTTAAGGGAGAGGTTGTGGCGGATGCTGTTCTGCCAGGCGGGGAACTTCTCCCGGTAGTAGGGGAAGCGACCGCTGATGAACTCGCAGATCTCGCTCAGCGTCAGGCGCTTCTTGGGGCTCTGCAGGATGGCCATGGTGATGAGCGCGATGTACGAGTAGGGTGGCTTCACCAGCGGGCTCCGCGTCGCCGCGCCCCCCGACGGCGGTCCGGGTCCGGGCCCCGCCGCGCCCCGGGCCGCCGCCGCGCCTGACCCAGGGCTTCCCGCTGCGGCCGCCGCCCCCTGCGGCGCTAGAGCGCGGGGCTCGCCGTCCGAGCAGCCTCCCGACTCCTCTTCCTCAGCTGCGTCCGCCTCGGCTTCCTCCGAGGGAGGCTCCGGGCCGTGCGGGAGCACGTCCCGCGGGACCCGGGGCCCGGGGCGGGCCAGGAGTTCCCCCCCACCGCTGCTGCCGCCGCCGCCGCCCACCACGTCTATGTCTGCGTCCGCCTCGGACAGAGCGGCCGGGGAGCTCTCGGAGGACATGATCTCGCAGCAGCAGCTGCCCAGGGTCATGGTGCCGCCGCCGCCACCGCCGTTCTCGGCTCCGCTCCGGCCGCGGCTCCGGCTCCGCCGCGCTGCCTGTAGGGCGAGTGTGTTTTGCGCGCGGGCGGGGAAGGGGCGGGGGACTGAGGCGGGTCGGGAGGGGTTCCCCCAGCTCTGCAGCGCCCCCTCGCGGCCCAACTCGGCCGCTCTCACCTCCGGGTGAGCACCGGCCTGGCAGCTCTCTCCGCTGCCTCGGGAGCCCTAGCCGGGGCCTGCCCCCGGAAGGAGCTGAGGCCTCCTCTCACACTGACCAGTCTCGGGCCCCGGGCCCCCCGGGATGTGGGGAGGGGAGGGTCGGAGAATTCGTCCCTCCCGCCCAGCGGCAGCCTAAGCGGAAGAGCGCGAGCCCGGGGCGGAGCTCCTAGGGTGGGGCGGGGCGGGAGGCGGCGGGCGGAGTGGCTCCGCGGAGGGGCCCGGCGGGAACAAACAACCACGGCAGCAGGAGCTCTGCTTCGCCGGGGGGCAGGTCCTCATCCTCCCCGCAGACCCCACAAGTGCTCCGTTCCCAGGAGCCGCTACCTTCAGTGGGCTCGGCCCGTGTATATTAAGGTTCACATGGGCGCCAACCAGAGCTGGGAGAAATAGCGACAGCCCCCACCCCATCGTCTATCCTCGCTGCAGCGCTGGGCCACCGAGGTCAAAACGCAGTTGAAGTGCGAAGGGGGCCTGAGACTCCGGGACAAACGACGCGGGAGCGGGCCCGCCAGATCCTGAGCGGCTTCCGGCCCAAGGGGAGACGTACTTGAGTAATCGCGAGGAGCAAACTTGGAGCTCTCCACCTCGGGCCCCGGAGAGGTGAGAGATTCTGACTGCTCCCCTCTCTCTCCTACAAGGCTTGGACCCGGTCGCCATCCCCCTTGCCCCGTCTCAGGACTCCAGACGCGAGAGTGTGCGCGGCAGACCCGGGGAGTGCGCCGCCTGCCCGTCACTCCTGCCCCGAAGCTTCTGTGCGGCGCCCGCATTCTGCGAGCGCGGTCCGACCCATCGCTCCGAGTTTGCCTGCACTCAGACCCTTTTCTGTCTCAGTATCTGTTTGTCTCAGGCTCTGATTCTGTGTCTTTCTCGTGCTCGGTGAATCCTTGTCTCCGTTTCCTGTGGAAACCCTGCATTTGCTTGGATGTCTGTTAGTGGGTCTAGGAACCCCTCGCTCAGTTTTCCTTCCTTCCCCACGCCCTGACTCACTGAAGGGCTGCCCCCCCGAAACTTTCTGGCCGGACTTGTAGGCTCTACAGACGGACAGCAGGCCTCCCACGGAGACCTCCCCCAGCGAGCCTGTCTGCAGCCCCGGGCCATTGTTGCCTGCATCTCTCAGAATCCTGAGCGCACAGGTCGGTCCTGTGCCCTTGTACCACTGCCGGGTTCCTTCCCATCTCATTAGGCCTCTGTCTCCGCTGGTCTCTCTCCAGGAACCCAGCAATGGGCAGCACCCGCTCAGACTGAGCCCGTCTCAACCTCTGGAGGGTGAAAGGGGAGATGGGTACTAGAGGTGGGCAAGAACCAAGCGGAGGGACCGGCTGCTGCCTCGACAGCGCCGCGCAGTGGCCAAAGCTCCGACAGGCGAGGCCTGAGACCCAGCAGCCAGTTCCACCGTCACAACGCTACAGGACAGTCAGCAGGTTACTTCCCCTGCCCAGCCTCAGTTTCCTTCTTTTTGAAGTAGTTAAGAGTAGGGAGGCAGCCTGAGGTCAGGCTTCTGGAGTCCCAATCCTGTACTGATCATCTCCGCCACCTTGGATAAGTTTCATAGCTTTTTGCACCTCTGTTTCTTCCTCTGTAGAAAAAAGATGGAAAATACCTTGTTCGTGACTAATAGGCAGTAGTAAACAAATCGTTCTGGGCTACTTTTGAAGAGGGTACTGTGAGCACTATAAAGACTCTTGGGGAGAAAGAAAGGAGTTGGAGGTGGTGTGGTCTCCTACCTGATCTCAAGCCTTGGTCCAGCCCCCTGACTGGGGGGGTTACCACTGCCATCTCCTCACTGTGCTGAAATAGATTCCCGTAGAGAAGCACTGGAAGGAGGGTGGGAGGAAATTTGCATCTCCTGCAGGCTGTTTCTTAGCAGGGCCGATGTGAGGGTGTGTGAGGGTGGAGTAATTCCCCCCTCCATCTAAAAGCAGCCTCCAATGTATGGAATAATTTAGTGTGAATCCAACTCTCCAATTCCACAGGCAGGGCGACAGAGTCCCCAAAGGGGGGAAAGACTCCTCTAGGCTCCTCCAACAATTCAGACCAGGGCTGGGTGCAACCGTTGCCACAGATTCCTCAAGCTAGAGTTCTCCATTCTCCTGAGCCAGAGGAGGGTGGAAGGTCTGACTGTTCCTGTCCTGTGAGAACACCTCCTGCAGGCTTCTCTCTGGGACCTCAGACCAAGGAGATCCACCTCGTGTACTGGGCCTGCATCAACACTGCTCTTGGGGAACAGAGAAGAGGCCCAGCCCTAAAGCCACAGACAGGAAATTGGGCAGGGACTGGTGGCCCTGGCACCAGAATTTCCTAGGTGATGGAGATGGGGTGGGATAGGGGGTGTGGAGGGGAAGCCTTGGAGAGAAGTTTCTTTCATGAGTCCAGATAAACTCACATACCTGGGTTGCTAGATTTAGCAAATTAGTTTTATCTGGCAACCCTGCACATGCCCTCAACTTGCTCAATCTCTCTCATATCACAGGCACCCTACACGGTCTACCACACACCAGCTCCAGCCCAGCTCAGCTCTGCTAGTGTCTAAGTAAATGGAGAGAAAAACAAGACTGGTTCCATCCCATTCCATCTCATCTTCTAAATGTCTTCCTTTCTAGAATGGCAAATGTAAATAAGTAGCTTCCTTCGTTGCCAGAGCTCTCCTGGCTCCCCATGCTCCAGCCCCTGGCCAGCTTCAGGGAAGACTGGCTGAGGCATTTGTTCCAGATATCCTGCTTCTAGTGCTACAGGCAGAGCTCCACAGGGCAGCTGCAGCTGCACGCCCCTGCCTCTGCCTGCCCCTGCTTCTCATCGCCTGCTGCTGAGACTCAGGTTGGGGAACTGAGACACAGGACCCCAGCCCCAGTTCTGCAAAGTGTGAGTGGCACCTGTTCTTCAACCATGCACACTTTTACAGGAGTGGAAATCAGGGAGGCCCAGGAGATCATGTGATTTGCCAGGCTTTTTGCCGGGGTGGGGAGTGGAGACGCGGCAGTTGCGTTGGACCCAGGTGTCTGGACTCCCAGCCCAGACCTGATCTATTTATCCAAATGACTGCTTAGTCCCCGACCGGGTTCCACTCTCGCCCGAGGAGGGGTATTTTGGGGAGCTTCTTATCCTTCCCAAGGTTCTGAGTCCATCTGTTTTGAATAACGTCAGGAGTAAGTGCACTGGGGGCTGGAAGAAGGGCTACCGGGGGATTAGGGATTCCTTTAGTTTCCACCCATCTCCTGTGGCTCCAGCCTTTCCCGCCTCTGCAACCCCTTCCCCCGCCCACCGCTGCGAAAACCTGGGCGCTCTTCCAGAAGCTTGGGCTCCAGCACCCATGGCTGCAGCCTCCAAGAAGCTGGAGGCGACAGGCTCTGGGGGACTTCTTACTAGACGGCGTGCCCAGCCTCTTTCTTCGTCTGCTTCACTATTTGGTCCCCTCTTTTGAGCAGCCCAAAAACGATCGGAAGGAAGTGTTTGGGGAGGGCCCTTTTGGGAGTTTTCCATTCCGCAACGTTTGGATTACCGGGAGAAGCTGTTATGTGTTTATGGAGCTGTCTTGCTATCAGGAACGTCTCTCCCGGTACATCACCTCCCTTCCCTTCTGGTCCACGTAGCGGTGCTCTTCGAGCCCCGGAAAAACAAGAGCTAGCGGAAGATGATGGGAATATAATGAAGTCAATAGAGGAACTGGCGAAGACTGCGCTGAGCTAACTAGAGGCGGGTGGTTGCGCGGACCGATTGCCCACGGCCTTCCCAAGGTTCCGGGAGCGCAGAGGTCCGCGCCTCGGAGTGGCCAGGCTGCAAAGCACGGCCTGGGCCGGGCAAAGATACACAACGCCTTCACACTTCTCTCATTTTATTTACAAACCTGGCTGGCTGACTTCAGGGAAAGTGTCGAGACTCGCTCAGTTGCCCGCTCTTCCCGCCCCTTCACAAGGCTGCAGCTCTGAAACGAGATGATGTTTGGGCGCAGCCTGTACAGCTTCCGAACCCAGATCTTCGCCTGCTCCAGAGTGGTCGGCACCCTCTGCCCAGCTGAGAGGCTGGAGACTCCAGATCTGTGACCTGCAGGGTGAACCTTATGCGGCGGGGCTCCCTACACGCAGGAGCGGGACTCAGGATCGGAGTTCAGGGAGAGGCCGGGCCCTCTGCAAGCACAAGACGAACAGGGCCTCCATCGTATGCTCCTCCACTGCGGAAGCCCGCCTGCCCACCCCCAGCGCCGGCTCGGAGTCGGGCACACCCCACACCTGTTGACCCTCCACTTCTAGGCGGAAATGTCCATCTTTCCTTCCATTACGCCTGGCAACAGTCGCCTCCCAGCCTTACCTGTCCCGGGGCTATGTGGTGGTGGGGCTCGCTCGGGCACCCTACGGCCCTAGGACTGCGCAGCGGTTGAAACCAGAGTGAGCTGCGGGGCCTGTCGACTATCTTTCGTAGGAAGAGGGTTGCAAGCCCAGGAGATGCTGAAAACAACGCTGCTCCCAAAACGCCCGCCCGACCTGGGGGCTGGCTTCGTAGCAACCGTGGTTAGGCAGGCTCCACACGCTTGGAGACCTGCAGGGGCGTAGGGTATATCCGAGCGTGAACGTCAGGTCTAGTGCCCCGATATCTAGGTGCGTCCAGGGTTCCTGAGTCGGAGGGTCTGTTTCTCTGCCTGTGTGTGTGGTCGGAGTGCCCATCCATGCAACAGTGGCTCTGGCTGCCCGAGTACTTTCCTGAGCAGCTGTCCCAAACGCGTTTCCCGAGTCCTCCCCTCCCGAAAGCACGATCTCTGCGGGTGACTGCTCTGGACAGCTTGCCTTTAACCCAGGTCCTGGAGCGGCGTCACCTGGTCAGGGGACTGCAAACCTGTTCTATGCCCACAGCGAGACCCGGGCAGGGAGGGAGGACGTGTACGGTGTGAGCCTGGGTAGGTGTCTGGGACAATGGCAAAGGTAAGGGAAAATGTGTACAGGGACCACGCTGCGAAGACCCAGGCGGGTTCTAGCGGCAGCCTCCTTCTAACCAATTGCATGTTGCCTGCTGGAGTAGCAAGCCTTGGGAGCCCCATGTCCTTCCAGAGCCCAGAGTTGGGGCAGGGCTGGAGGCTGAAGGGTACAGAGCCGTCCGAACTTGGCCGCTTACGCAACACCAGCGCGCGTGTGTTTAGCCTTTCCGATTTCTAAGCAGAGAGGTGGAACCCATAAGCCTCGCCTGGCCGGGTGCCCGAGGTCTCTAGTGGATGCCAAGTCGAGTCAGGCCCTCGGAAGCAGAGCGAGAGACCAACACGAGTCCTGGCCTTGCCTCGCAGATGCTAGTTACAGATTCCTGGGGAACAGCGCCCTCTGGAGGAGCCGCGCATCCACGCAGTCAAGAACTGGATGACGAGGCCTGGGCCTGGAGCTCCACTTTCCCAGGACCCACGCCACACCTTTGACAAAGTCATCCCAAGACCCACAACCTCTAGACTCCTCTTTGTAAATGCTTGCTTACTTCCCCAACTTATACTTATGCTTCAAAACCCTGCTTAAATGCCGCTTCCTCCAGGAGGAAGCCTTCTCCAAAGCCCAGCTCATCTCATCTTCCTACTCTAAGATTCTCAGAACCTAAAACCTGAACCCTCGACTTCAGTGCTCGCACGTGGCACTGCGTAGCTGACCTGCTTCCAGCCTGGCCTTTCTCCAGAGATTGTTAATCCATCCCCTCCATTCCCCCTTTGCATTACATGCTGAATTTTTCTCCCCTTCCCCCTCACACCCCTTCACCTCCAGTAAAGTAGGAGTGAAGTCATTTATCCCAAAATTGGGCTGTAGGTTTACAAAGTTTCTTTCCCATTTGGGGAAATTGAGATCCCGAGAGTGGGCTGACTTTCCCAAGGTCATACAGTAAATCGGTAGCAGAGGTGGAACTAGATCCCTAGTCACCTTTTTCCCAGACCAAACCCCTCTCTCTGGTCACCTGTAGGGGGAGCAGGTGATGTGGGGGAGGGCTCATTTTAAGGGGTGAGGACTAGTCGGAAGGGTTTTGACATGGGGGGGTGCAGGAGGGTACTGGAGGGGGGGGCGTGTCACTGCTCCAGGATGGGGTAGTAAGGAAGGAAGGGAGGACAAAGCTTCATTGAAAAGTCAGACTATTCCTTCCCTCAACCCCAGCTCCAGATCAAGCTACTTGAAGGGTTCCAGATTTCAGGGGTCTGACATCAACAGCTAGGTTAGCTGGAGACTGGGAACAGACTCAATTCAGGCAAATGTCATCCTCTTCTCTGCCCTGGGAAGGGAAGGAGGGGCTGAGAAACTTCTGCTGCTAATACACACCCAGAGGGTGCTGCTGAGATGTTAGATCAGCAGTAGGAGTCCTTCTGGTGCTTGAAATTATTAAGTTAAGGGATAAACTGGGAGGGTGATTTGCATGTGATTTGCATAAGACCCCAGCAATACCTGCCCTGCAGTTGGAGGCCTTCTCAGAGATGCTGCTGGTGCTCATCTGCATGTCAAGCCTCACCTCTAACCCCTGCTCCATTCACACCTGATCTGCTCTTTCTCTCCTTGTCACCTTTGCACTTGGCCTCACTCCTGCCTGGCTCACTCCTAATCCTTTGTCCATTTCAAAAGGCAAGCTTTATGAGCTGCTTCCCCTAACAGCACCCCACACTGGCCGGGCTGTGAGGGACTCCTGCCCCTGTGCTTCCAAAGACGTAACTCCCTCTGTTGTCATGATTGGTTTTCCAGTCCATCACCTTCTGTTCACTGTAAGCTCCTTGAAAACAGGCATTGTATTGTTTGTATCCTCATCTTTCTCCACAAAATGGGGATAAGAATTGTACCCACCACACTGAGTTGTTGCGAGGATTAAATGAGATAATGCATGTAAAGCACTTAGCCCAGTGCCTGGTACTTTGAAAGAGCTCAACAGTTCTTATCATCACCATCATTATTACACTGTACCTTCTGCCAGGCACAAAACCTAATGTATAGTAGGTACTCAATTAATGTTAGCTTTGTAGACACAATGAATGAATGAATGGTGTGACATATCTCTTCCTTTTGTCTGAGATTTTCAAGAAAGCTAGCTTACCTCATCAATATAAACATGTGCCTTCCAGCACAGGTATTGTTTCCCCCCCTCCGGGCCCCATCCCAAAAGGGAGAAAAACGTATCCCCCGTCAGAGTTTCTCTGTGGTCCCTGACCTAGCAGTCACTGGGTGTCTCTTTAGTGCGCTCTGTCTCAGTTTCCTTCTTTGAAATGGTTACAAAAAACTCCCAGTTATACACTCTAAGTCCTGTGGATGTAACGTACAGCATAATTATTATATTTGTAATAACTATATGTGACAGATGGTTACTAGATTTATTGTGATCACTGTGAGTTATAGAAATGTTGAATCACTATGCTCTACACCTGAAACTAATATAATAATGTATTTCTAATTATAATTAAAAGCAATAACATTTCAAAAATGAAATGGTTTTGACCAATCATACCAGCCAAACCCTGCCAAAATCTTCCACAGGCTCCCCATTGCTTATAATATAAAACTCCACCTCCTTAGCATGGCGAGCTAGTTTTGGAGTGTCCACTACTCTTTTGGGTAAGACTTCCCCTCCCATATTCCATTTGGCCTGTTGGGACTGTCCAATCTCTGTCCCCCTTGCACTTACCTCCAGGAGCAGGCAGGCAACCCAGCTGGATCAAACATAGCATTCCAAGTCCAAGGCCCAATGGTGGCAGTAAGTGACCTAAGCTGAGCCAATCACTCCTACACAATTTGATATATGGACTCTGGGACTCCAGGGTATACGGACTCTGGGGCTGTGGGATACAGGGACTCAGGGACCCTGGAGGGATGCTTCTCCTTTGGGATCAGAAGATAAACACATAGGCTTAGCGGCCATGTAGAGTGCTGTTTGACATTGAAGCCCACCCACAGAGGGGGACAGTCTAAAGAAAGAGGCAGAGCTTAGAAACAGTGTTGTATTACCCTGTTTTGCCTGAAACTAGAACCCTTATAATTTCCAGATATTCTAAAGATACTCTTTTTGCTTAAGCTAGGTTGAACTAAATTTCTGCTGGTTTGAGTTGAATTTCACAAACAGCAAAGCCACAAAAGAGAAGGGTCCTGGGCCCCTGGGACCCCTGAGATGCTGTTCTACTCTCAACAGCCTACGTAGACTTTTATCTGAAATGGAAATAAACTTCAATCTTGGCAAAGCCACTGTTATAACTGAATTGTATTTGGTGGGGGGAAGGACGGAGACTGTTACTTATAACTGAACTTAACCCTAATGAATACAGGAAGGGATGGGAAAATGTCTCATAGACACAAAGGAATTGTCTGGGTTTGTTAGCCTGGAGAGTAAAGGGCTCAGGGTTGCCGTGTTCACTTTCAGATCTCTACAGGGCTGACCTGGAACAGAGAGACCAGGGTGAAAGGGGCCTCAGTGTTACAGAGACTCAATTTCTGTGACTCCACGGAAGGAAAACATTCCCACAGGGCTGTCCTTCAGATAAGTGACAGGCTACTTGGATGGTACCATCGCTGGCAATGCTTGAATAGGCAAGGTAATCACTGGGTAGGAATCTTGGAGGCAGCAGAAAGAGTACAAACCTTAGAGCTGAGTTCAAATTATGCTCTCACTACCATTAGTCTTAGACAATCTCTCTAAGCCCCAGTTTCCTTACTGTAAAGTATTCGGATAGCTGAGTTGGAGACAGAGACCAAGGAAATTTCCTAGTTTACTTCCTCACGGGGACTCCTAAAACCTAGTACTCTAGTCAGAGCCAATTGTGGGTCAAGATGCCTCAGTGAGGTTCCTTGCTCTCTTCTCCTACCTTGACATTTTTGAAGATGACTGCTCAACCCTCCAGGATAATGCACCTCCCCTGGTTTGTTCATACAGCTGGAGAGAAGCAGCGGAGCCTGAGGTGAGAGGCCCAGGATCTATTCCCACTCCTGCCCCACCTTCCTATGCAACCTCAGAGGTGCTTCTGCCCCTCTCAGAGTATTCAGTTTCCTCATCTGACCTGTGAGAAGTGCATGCCCTGTTCTAGACAACATGGCTCCAGAATCAGGGCTCTTAACTACTATGCCCTACCTACAATTCCAAGTAGGAGCAATTGCTATTCACAGCATGTATAATAATCATGTATCTGTAAGGCCTTGCCCTGCCTAGATTCCTGGTCATCCTAGCCTATGTCAGCCCCAAACTGTGCCACCTGCTACATGAGCTGATGTCACAGGTCTGGGCCAGTCCAGAGATTTCCTGGCTGCTGAGGGCATTGTTTGCAGCCATGGAATTTGGCTCCTCCCCCTTAGTCATGGGCATGCCTTTCTCAGAGGGCTCTGCTAGATCTTCCCTTGTCCACTCCCTCCCACACAGCTGGGGTCGTTCAGATTTGGGGGATTGGAGGCATTAAAATGGGAAATCTGAGGCCAGAGAGGAGCAAATCTTAGGATATGATCCTATGACCAGAAGAAGGGAGTTGCAGTTAGAGCCCCACGTGGGGAGGAAAGAGAAGGGGAGATGGCAGCATTTGGCAGAAGTCTGGAGATGTGAAGGTCGAGATTTGAAGAGCTAGCTCCCCACATCTGCCTCTGATTCCCAGGACTTTGAAGGAGAAGGGATAAAGAGCCATCACCCTGGACAGATGGGTGGCCAGGGCACAGACCCCACCTAGGCTGGAGGTGGCGAGTGCCCAGGCTTCCCAGATCCAGGGGCCAAAACACCTAGTGAGGGGACCTGGTGAGAAACTCTGATGGGAAGACTGGGGAGGAGGGCAGTGAGGTTCAAAAAAGTGAAATTCTAGCCCTGGATGGTGTGGCTCAGTGGACTGAGCATCCGCCTGCAGACGGAAAGATCACCGGTTCAGGGCACATGTCTGGGTTGCAGGCCAGGCCCCCAGCAGGGGGCTTGTGAGAGGCAACCAGTCGATGCATCTCTCACACATCAGTGTTCCTCTCCCTCTCTTTCTCCCTCCCTTCCTGTCTCTCTAAAATGAATAAAATCTTTTTAAAAAGAAGTATAAAGAAAGAAAAGGTGAAATTCTGACCAGTGTCACCAAGGGTCCCTTTGAGAAATGAAAGAGAACAGCTTCCGAGAGAGCCAGTGTGGACACACAGGGAGCTTGGTGCTCTGACAAGGGCTGCGTGGAAATGTGCTTTTGGAATTTTTCCTGCAGGCATCCCTGCATGCACACTGTATGCACAAGGTCTCATTGCCGTTGGCTTGGGAATGTCAAAAGTTTGGAAAGAATATAAAATGTCTATCAGTGGGGGCTGGTTAAATAATGGCACCTCTGCATAAGGGAATAATAGCATGCTGTGTAAAATATAATAAAGAAGGTCTTTATGTATTTATCTGGACAGAGCTCCAACATATATTGTTGAGTGAAAAAAATCAAGACATATAACACTGTAAACATTATGTTTCTAATTGTGTGTGGGTTTTTAAAGGAGAAAAAATGTATATTTGTTTTGGTTTGTGTATGCAACAAAAATAGAATGACTAAAAAACTAATAACTGTTTATCTATTGGGATAAGTATGGAACTTGTTATTTAATTATGTATTTTTTTTAATCCTCACCTGAGTATATATTGAAGAAAGAGAGAGAAGGAGAGAGGTGGGGGGAGAGAGAGAGAGACATCAACTAATTGCTTCCCACGTGCCCTGATGGGGATTGAACTGTGGGGATTGAACTCAAAAGCTAGTATGTGCCCTGACCAGGTATAGAACCCTCCGCCTTTCAGTTTACGGGATGCCACTCCAACTAACTGAGCCACCCAGCCAAGGCAACTTCTTTGTACTTTTTTTTTCATCCTCACCAGAGCACATGCTTGTTGATTTTGGAGAGAGGGGAAACAAGTGAGAGAGAGAAAGGAAGAGAAATGTGATTAGGTTGCCTCTGTTATGCAATGAACCCGAAACCTAGTCATGTGCCCTGACCAGGAATCGAACCCTCAACCTTTTGGTTTATGTGGCTCCATTCCAACCAACTGTGCCACACCAGCCGGGGCTACTTTCTTATACTTTTAAAGCCAAGTAAATATGTTACCTATTCAACAACTAAATAAATACTTTAAAAAGAAACAATGGAATCATTCAAATAAATAAGACTAAGTATGCAGAACATAAAATAAATAACATTACTATGTGCTGAACACATTCTATGGATTTCAACCTGAAAATACAGGTGGCAGCTATAGTGTTGAAGGCAGGGGCAGGACAGCCTGACCTGGTGGGCGTCCGTGAGCACTGGCTTGCTGCCCTTTAGACAGGGAAGCAGACGAGGCTGCTAGTCAGGACCCCAGATTGTCTACCTTGCATTTCTTCTCTTCTGTTTCTATCCCCGTCTTTGGCTCTTCTCTTGGTCCCACCTAAACTGCTTTGAAAATAGTCAGACGTTCTCAGTCTGCCAGGCTAGACAGGGGTTAGGACGGAAGGAAGGGGTTGTCATAGGAACTGGAGCAACAGGCCCTCCGCTCCCTTCCTTCAAAAACCAAACCAGAGCTCACCTCCTCCAGGAAGCCTTCCTCATGAAGCCCACAAAGTCACCAGCCCCTCTGCCACTCAGGAAGACAATCTGATGCCTAAGGTGGGCCCTGTATCTCCCTCAAGCAGTGTCCAGGCATCTGTAATTCTGTTCCACTCTCTAAACCCCAAGTCCAGCCTCCAGACAAGAGGTAGCTCAGGCCAAAGTCTGGCATGCCCAGCCCTAGCCAAGTTGCCCAGTGAGGGAGACAGTGGGCAGAGCAGACACAGGCCTTTTTCAGGGATGACCCCCACCAGGCAAGGCAGGATATCCTCACCCACCATCATGATGGCTTTAGCAGTTACATTTGGCCATTCCCCCCAAGCAGAGAGGACAGGTCACATTCTCTCTGTTTCAGAGAAGCCTGAGGCAGAGGCCCAAACTGGTGAGTGACTAAGGTGACCTCATAGCTCCCTCATGTTGTCAGAACTGTGCACACTATATTGTCACCCTTATTTGACTCTTCTTAGCAGGGAAGGGTCTGATGCATCTCCGAGTCCTCAGCTGTGGAGGGGGACACAGTCAAGGAGCTTGGAGAGAGCTGTGAATTGCTGTGAAGGACAGAGAAAGGAAAGGCCTTGCCTGCGTATTTGACCAGGGACTAGACCTCAGGTTTCCTGACCCCAGTCCAGCACACTTTCTTCTACTACCCTTTTACAGGGTAGATCTCCTAGGACCACCCACCCCATCCCCATTCCAGCCCCTCTACAGCAGAAGGCTACCAAGGCCATCCAAGAAGAATGTGAGGGAAGTGGGTAGGGGGGGAGTACTGAAGATCTGGGAGGGCTTCCAGTGGGAGGTGATAACTGCAGCTGGTTTTTCCTCTCACACACCAAACATTTGAGTTCCCTACTAGAGCAAGTGCCTTTCATTCACCAGAAGCCTCTTGAGCTCCAAACACCATCCAAATAGGTCCTGGCTTTATTCCACTGATTTCCTGCTTAAATCAGGTGCATACAAGGTGGGCAATAGGTGGCGTATTTGTCTCCAGAAAATTGTTGAGGGGAGAGAAAGGGAGGAGGACAGGGGTACCGGGAAAGAAGAGGGACAGGGGAAGCATGGAACAGGGAGGAAGAGGAAAACTGAAAGAAAAAAGAAACCAAAACCTGTCACTTGGGTTGGAAGATCCATACTGTGGATGTGAGTGGTGGGGAATATTGGAGCGAGCTGAGGACTTCCACTGGTGACGGGAGCTCTCCAGCCAAGCTTCTACCTCCACCGGCCCCTTCCTCAGAGAATTACTAGAGTCAGGCAGGTGTAGGTCACATTCTGAATCTGTCACTTTGCAGCTTGACCTGATAAAATGGAGCCAATAATTCTGATGCCACCCTGCATTCCAGGAATAAACTGTATTGAATCATGCATCTTTATAATATATATACCACCAGGTTCAATTTCCTAATATTTCATTAAGGAACTCTGTATCTTCTTTTATATGTGAGAATTGCTAGACTTTGTTTGTTCAGCCCTTTGTCAGGTTTTTAAAAAAATATATTTTATTATTTATTTTTAGAGAGAGAGCAAGGGAGAGAGGAAGAGAGTGAGAGAAGCATCAATGTGAGAGAGAATCATCGATTGGTTGCCTCTCACACACCCCCAACCAGGGACCTGGCCTGCAGGCCAGGCATGTGCCCTGACCAGGAATCGAATCCGTGACCTTTTGGTTTGCAGGCTGGTGCTCAATCCACTGAGCCACACCAGCCAGGGCAAGTAGTGCTACTTTAATCTTGAGAGAAGGCAAAAAAAATGTGGATTTTATAAGTAACTGTTATGTTGTTATGGGCCAGCTGTTGATAGTTTCTTCAAAAGAAAAAAATGGTGGGTGAATTTACTCATCACATGGCTCAGGGCACACCAAACCCAAAAGATCCAAAACGGAGTCGTCAGGGTCACATTCAAGGTGCAAGTGACTTAGTTTCAGTAAAACAATGTCTTATTTTGCATTTTATTAGTGTTATGAATTTGAATTTTTATTTTGTAGCTGTTTGAATTTAATTTATTAAAAAATTATGTTTTATAGTTGCATAAGAGACACAAGTCTAAGGATTTTATATCTGCCCATACTAAATGATATTATAACTTAAAAAATTAAAGTCAGTACTAGGGGTCTACAGAATCTTTTTCCTTTAAAAGGAGACTACTATAGCCTCCTGTATCTTGTAAAATTGCCCCCCACCCCAACCCCATCCTTCTAGGATCGCCCGCAGAGGTAGTTCACATGGGCTTACAGCCGACCCAGTCACTGTAGTGGAGAGTTCACTCTCCGAGTTGTTTATTTTCCCTCCTGCCTTCAAGTGAAGCTCAAAGCTCTCAAAATTGCCTGAAGGAGCCTCTCTGTTGCTATGCGTCCAGTGTTTCCACCAAGGATGTCACTTTCCTACAGACTCAATTTTCCAACAGGCCCTCTAACCAGCTCGGCACCACCCTGGGCCCCAAATCATCCTTCCTGTGCTTCAAGGCCCCCTAAGTCAGAAGGCAGCACCCTCAGCTCACCTACTCCTATGAGGAACTCGGAACCATTCCCCTGCCTCCATCCTCTAGCCAAAACATGTACTGCTTGTTTCCATAACACCAACCCACCTTCCCACCTTCCCACCTGCCCACCTTCCTAGGAGTTAGTGCGCACTGAACCCAGAGAACAACCTCCCATTCTCCTCCTCCTCAGCCCCCACCGCCCAAAGAAGAAAAGGCTACAAAAACACAGCTTTAACCCAACCATTTCATTGCCAAAGTGCACACTTAGCTTCTCACACTAAAATAATCATCTTAATTTCAGATGTGCAAAATTTCCCCCCAAATTGACCTTGACTGAAACAAAGAAATAAACCAAGGAAAAAGAAGATATGGAATCCAGGAAGCAGAGCATCCAACACAGAATAGAGATGAAGGGAATTCCAAGGAAAACAGTGACGGGAAACAGGTCCACATCTGGGCAGCAGACACGGAGCTGGAGGACAGAGGGCTGGGGGAGAGGTGCCCCCAGGAAAGGAAACACAACCACCAAAAGCAATGATAGATTTCCTGATAAGTTTGACCTCATGAAAACTAGGGAAGATTTGGCCATGGGTACAGAGAAGGGTAAGCAAAAGAAAAAAGTAAGGCATGAAACTCCAGGAAAAATAAAACGTTGCAACCCCCCATCCAAAGGAATTGTGGTCATGGTAGACTAGTAGCTATCAGAGAACAATATTTATATCGTATTAACGTGTAAATGCTAGACACTAATTTAACTAAAATTTGGCAATTTGGGTGGGAATTGGAAGAGACAGAGATTTTAGAGGTAAATGATAGAAAGTTAATCGCTACTATTTCAAGAGAGGAGGGGATGCACGGAAATACAGAAGCATGTTCTAAAAGAGACGGAGAGGAATTGAAAGTAGATGCTTCTAGGGAACACGGCAGGGTCCTGAGACGGGGGCGAGGGACCACTGAAACCCTGTCACTGCCCTTTGACCTGTCAGATTATTTGCATCTTTCAATGCAATAAAAACAAAAGTTACTTGTTAATCATGTCTTCCTTTTTAGGGGAAGAAAATATTACTTCTATATTGAAATCTTGCTTCTAGATAAAAAGTACTTTAGTGCTTTGTAAAAACAGAGTAGGGGTAGAGCCTTGTTTTATGTTTTCAGCATCTACCCAAGTGTCAAAACTCTTAGGGCACTATGACATACGAGGAGGGACCTCCCCCCAAATGGAATTCATTTATAAAAAATTGTGTATTTAGTCTTACATGTCTAAACTTCAGTCACCTTCAAAGTATTCTCCATTTGATGCAATACACCTATTGAGACTTCTTCTTTCCACTGCTCAAAACAGTTTTTGAATGTATCAATTTTGTTATCTTTTGGTGCTTCTACCAATTTTTGTTTCTCCTCTTTCATATCAGCAAAATGTTTCCCTTTGAGGACTTTTTTCATCAGGGAAACAAACCAAAAAAAGTTAGTTGAGGCAAGATCAGGTGAATAGGGAGGTTGGGGCATGGTGGTCATGCCATTTTTGGTCAAAAACAGCTGAACACTCAGCAGAATGTTGGCAGGTGCACTGGCAAATGACCCATCATGAAACGGGCAAACGCACTGAGTCTTCAAAAAAAATTCACTGAAGCCGACGGCATCCACTCACAACAATGCCGGTGATGCACTGATACAGAAGGACTCATAGAACACTCACCTAGTGGGGGAAGCCTGTACTCTAAGGGGACTACCCTCCGGAAGATAATTCCAGGGGGTTTTTTTGTTTTGTTTTGTTTTATCCTTCCTCATGTAGGTTTCCAGATAATGAACACTGACAACAGCAACAGTCTCTTATTTGTATGTGTATGGGCCTCAGAGCCCAGCCCAGGGCCGGGCACACAGCGAGCCATCCATGCTGTTGAATGAAGGAAAATTAAAGAGGCATTTCAAAATAAAATCTTTCTGACTTTCCAGTTCAGCAGTGAGCTCCCTAGTATTTATTTCTGTGCAGACACTTCCCCCCCCCCCCATGTCCTTGTTCCAGGATTCCAGGGCCAGAGACCTGCAGGGTGGTGGGAAGAATGAAATCTAGAGCTTGAGGAGCACTTCCTGGCTTCAGGAGAGTGTGAAACATCCTCTCCTGCCCTGGAAATTTGTTGGATTTGGAAGTTTACCAGGAGGTGCTTTGAGGTAGGAGGAGAGGCCGTAACACCATTCGAAGCAGAAAAAAGCTTGCATTTTGATCTTCGTGGAGCTGTACTCCTTCGAGAATCAGGTGGAATCTTTGCTACTTACTGGGCCCCAGACAGGGTCATTTTCTCATGGAACCAATGGAAATAGCCTCCACCTCCACCTCTTTTGCCTCTTTCGCCAGTCACTGTGGGCATTGCAAGTGAGAATGGATAAGAATGTGCCAAAGTACTGTCAACCCAGCCATTATTCAGTCAGTCAGACACAACAGACACTAGGGATTCACTCAGTCAGCCAATCATTCGACGAACATTAAGTGATGAGCTGTTATGAGTCGGGCAAATGCATTCTGATTCTTGTTCAAAGGGGTTAACAGCTGGGGAGGGAGTCTAACCAGGGTGTTTCATACCAGACTGTGCAGACCTACTGTCCCACCTCCAAAGACAGCCTCCCCACCTTCTCAGATGTCCTGCACCCTTCCTTTCCATGAGCGGCCAACTTTCCACCCTCACCTGCCTCACCACCCAGAGCTTTAAACTCATATCTAAGAGATGTGCATCAGACATGCCCAATGTGCAAATCACACTCATCCTGGGCTCAGGGTGCACTGATCCCCTCCCTGCCTTTTCCACATCTAATCTAGAGCCTACTAGACTGGGGGGCCTGGGGCAGAGGAGTTTGGGAAAGCCTTATGCTTAGCATTTGGGCCAGCACCAGAGAGCTGGTTAGGATCAAGAGCCCTATCCTCCCTCACACAGCAACCTGAGTCTCCGCTCACTGCTGCCCTGTCCTTGGTGCTGGGGACAGTCGTGAATCAGCTCAGGTCCATGCTGTCCCAGCTCCCAGTTTAAAGATGAGGGACATGGCTGATGGTGCAGTGCCTAGCTCCATGAGTGTGGAGAAGTGTGTGTGGTTCTGCAGCCTGGTCCCACTCTTTAAATAGGGAGCTTTATGCCCAGTGCCATTTCTCCAGAATACTGTATACTGATCACCAGCAAATTCTGTTCAGATGCAGAATCTGATGATTCCGTGGGTCTGAAGGGGAGCCTGAGACTGTGCGTGTCTAGTAAGGTGAAGGTCCATGGACGGCACTTCGAGTCCAAGGCTATGGAGCACTTATCTCATTTCTCTGAGGAGTGACTGGCAATGACTCTCCCTCTTTGGTCCCTACCACCATGAGGCAGGGATCTTGCCCATTTGTTTAGTGATGCCTCTATTCCCAAAGCCTAGCACATTCAATAAGTAGTTGTAGGAGTGGTCACTGCTCCCTTACCTGTGGAAGCTGGAAGTAATTGCACACAGTCAAAAAACCCATGGGCTCAAATACTCTCATGTGCACACACATTTCATCTCTGCCAGCCTCTGGGGTGCAGCAAGTGGTGGCATTTACTGGGCTTACTAGGGGCACGGCTATGGTCCATCCCATCCTAACCTTACTTCATGAGCTGATGACCCACAAGGGGCTCACGCTGTGTGACAACCAAAGACCCTGAACAAAACTCACCCACTATCTCCCCAGACCACTTCCCCCCAGGCACCAGCCAGCACACCGAGCCCAGACAAACCTTTCCTTCTTTTTAATCAGACCAGCTTTAATTAAAAAATAATAATAATAACCTAACGAGTCAGTCCTAAATCTTCCAGATAGTGGGTAGCCTACTAACTCCTTTTCAGTCGGGAGCCCCTGGTGCTGCTTATCTCAGAACTGGCCTCAGGGCCAGAAACCACGCAGCCAGGTGTGTCTGTGTAGAAGGGGGCAGCACTCTCCCAGTAAGAAACTGAGGACAGGCAGGTAAGCGGGGTTGGGGATAAACTTGTGGGAAATGAAGGGAAGAGAGCAAGGGAGTCACAAACCCAGGAGTTTGACCTCTAATGCAGTATAAAAACTGGAGGGAATGTTTAAATAAGGAACCAGTCCTGGAGGCAGCTTGAGATGGAAGGAAGGCCTGGCTTCTGAAGGCTTGGAATTCACCAGAAACCTGCGGTGGAGGTTCGTGGGTAGTGATCCAGCTCAGGGACCCGGCACCAACAACAGCGCGCGGCGAGGGCGGGGGCGCCGGCGGGGTCGCTTAGTGGGGCTCACAGAGTAAGAAGAAATGAGGGGCTCACATATTGGGGGGACGTGAGGGGCAGTCAGTCCGATTGCAAGATGGTAGGATTCTCCCCATAGATGGGATACCGAGAAAGAGGTAACAGGTGTGCTCGGTCCAAGAGGCAAAGATGGGGAGCTGAGAAGTGGGCCCAAGCCAAGAGGCGAAGGGGGCCCCTGCCAGGCAGCACCCCAGTCCTGGGGGTGAGAGGACCTCCAAGGGGCCCCAGCCGGTGGGGAAGGGCTCACAGGTAGCGCTCCAACCCGGTGTAGCCGGGCTGCTTCAGATAGGCCTCCCCCGGGCCGAGCGGGCCGAGCGCGCCCAGCGGCACCCCCAAGGCCAGCAGCGGCTCGGCGGGCAGCGGGCCGGCGCCGGGGACGCCCGGGGGCAGCCCCAGGCGGTCGGGGGCCGGCTCGTAGAGCGGCGGGGAGGCGGCGGCCGCGCAGAGCGGGAAGGCGGCGTCGAGCGCGGCGCAGCAGGGCGGCTCGGGGGCGGCCAGCCCCTCCAGCTCGGGCGGCAGGCTCACCAGGCTGTCGGCGCTGAAGAGGCGCGCGGGCGGCGCGGGCCCGGGGGCGGCGGGCAGCGGCGCGAGCAGCCCGGGGCCGGGCGGGAAGGGCGCGAAGGGGCCGGGCGGCGCGCCCGCGGCGGGGCCCGCGGGGTTGGGCGCGGGCGCGGGCGGCTCCGCGCGCTTGAAGCGCTTGCGGCGGCGCAGGAAGCTGCCGTGGTCGAACATGTCGGCGGCCGCGGGGTCCAGCGTCCAGTAGTTGCCCTTGCCCGGGTTGCCCGGCTCGCGGGGCACCTTGACGAAGCAGTCGTTGAGCGTGAGGTTGTGGCGGATGCTGTTCTGCCACTTGCGCGGGCCGTCGCGGTAGAAGGCGAAGCGCTCGCTGATGAAGCGGTAGATGGCGGCCAGCGTGAGGCGGCGGCCGGGCGCGTGCGCCAGGGCCATGGCGATGAGCGCGATGTAGGAGTAGGGCGGCTTCCCGCGCTGCGGGGGCCGCCGCCGCCGCCGCTGCCCCGCGCCCGGCGGGGGCTCCGGCTCCCCGCGGCCCGCCGCCCCCTCCTCGGGCTCCAGCCCGGGCTCGGCGCCGGCGAGCGGCGACGGCGGCGGCCCCGACGGCGCGGCCGAGGGCGGGGCCGGGAAGCCCGAGAAGGCGGTGGGGGGGTCCATCCCGTCCGTCTCGCCGCGCCCGGTCTGCGGGACGGGCAGCCCCAGCCGGCGCCGCGGGCCGCCTTATATGGACACGGCTCCCCGCCCCCGCCCCTGACCTAGAGTCGCGACATCCCCCGGCCCGCGTCTCCCTCCCTACTTTGCTTCCCCCGTCCGCTCGCCAGGCTCCCCGTCCCTGGTCCTACATTTTGCCCCTCCTTTGGTTTCCCCCCTTTGGGTCAGTCTTCCCCAGACTCATCCCTCCCCCGTATCCCACGGATCAGCCCCTGGCCCTGGCCACATCAGTTCCACCGACTTCATTATCTCCCTTTCCTTTCCCACCATCCCCCTAAACCTCCTCCCTTTCTGAGTCAATGCCAATCACAAACCCACCCATCAGCCCACTCTCTGGGCCCCCTCCCCATTACACTTTTTCCCGTTGAAACCTGTTCCCTCCATCCTTCTAGCCTCCTCCCTGCCCTCCAGCCCCCACTGGGGTAGAGGTGAGAGCCCCCTACGCCGCCCTGCCAGCCCTCGCCGGCCTAACGCAGTGTGAGGCCCACACTTAGACGTTCGGCAATGGAGAAGGGGGGAGCGGGGAGGAGAAGGACCGAGCGAAGAAGCTGGTTTTGTCTCAGGGGAGGATGTTTGGTGGGTCCACAGTCACCATCTCCCCTCTCCCCCATCTCCCCCACAACCCTGGCCCCATCCTGACATGTGTGAGTGTCCTTTGAAAAGTGACAGGTTGACTGCTTTAAAGTAAGAGTCCCGAAAATCCTTAACTTGGAGTTGCCTTTCTGGCTGCCTCTTCTCCATGTCCTTTCCGTTCCAGAAAAAGGGCTCCCGTGCTCACACACACAGTTTGCACACTGGGAAGTTGCACAGAACACAGGCCTGCACAAAGTTCCAAGGGGCAATTACTGCTCAGAGAAAGATCCCCAAGTGCTTCCACAGACTGCAGG
The DNA here is from genome assembly GCA_004024845.1 of Tonatia bakeri. NCBI lineage: Eukaryota > Metazoa > Chordata > Mammalia > Chiroptera > Phyllostomidae > Tonatia > Tonatia bakeri. Next base: position 72,052 of record PVIA01003370.1, read on the forward strand.
TCTGAGAGAGCTGCTTCCTGGCACAGAAGTGCTACACCCAGTCTCAGTGGGGCTAGAGGGAGGGATGTCTTAGAAGTTTTTATTAAAAACTCACTCTGGGAAGTGCTACTCTCCACCACCATCCAGAGCTTATTTCAGGAAAGTCCTTTAAAGTGACAGGAGAGACAGCCCTTGCTTAGAGGAAACCAAAGGATAAAGGGGGATAAAACCTCTTGTCTTAAAGAGGTTTTTGTCTTGGGTACAGGCAAGATCAAGGGAGCAGGGCTGGGGGCTGGACAGGCAAGGGGCATTCCCAAGGCAAATTTAAGGGGCACTCACTCTCAGGGTGGTGGGAGTGCCAGGTCAGTACTTGAGAGCCAGCCTCCTTAAATTTGGACCCCTAGGTGCCTCACCCTAGTTCTGGCCCCCAGGTATAGTGGGCCTGTGGTCCAGGGCTTCAGTATCCATGCTTGAATTTCAAGGGCCCCCCTCTCTCAGCTCCAGTCTCAACTGATAACATAACAGCCATCATCACTGAGCATTTTGTATGTGGTAAACATGTTATACCCATTATCTCACTGAAGTGTGAACACCTTGTGAGGTAGGCACTGTTACCCCTGAGAGGCTGAGTGACTGACTTGCCTGTCCTCACACAGCTAGTAGCAGAGCTGGAAGGACCCCAGAGCTCAGAGCACCAGCTCCATGGCTCTTCTAAAAACATCATATTTTAAATCTGAGACTGTAGAAATAATTCACCATAGAGTTCTTCCAGCCCTCACAATTTTAGTTGCAAAGTTGATGCCTAGCCTCTGTCCTGACCTCCAGGTCAGCATATTCCAAGTGTTCACTGCACATCACTCTCAACCTCGCATAACCCCCACCCTCAACCTGTTCTCCTTCCTGCATCCAGATCTCAGCAAATGGACCCCTTGCCCCTCACGACTCAAATCAGAAACTCAGTCATCATCTGGGGCTCCTCCCTCCCCCATCACTCCCATATCCAAGCAATCTGCAAGTCCCATCAACCACATGGATTCCAAACCCGTCCCTCCTTCAGTTCTCCTGCCTCAGCTTAGCCCACCTCATTCCTCAAGCACTTCTGCGCCAGTCCCTTTGCCAGCGCTCAGGAAAGACAGAGATGAAGATACAGTCTGGTGGAGAGAGGGACACAGACAGTTACGGCTATGAGACAAGTGGATGGAGGGGGTAGAGGGAACTGTAGAAGCAGAGAGGAAGGAAATGACACTCAGAGACCTAAAGACAATCCCCCATGCCACAACTGTGAAGAGTCAGCTGGCTTATACATGAACGGGTCCCACCCCACACCCTCCCCACCTTGCGTACCACTGCCTGAGCACAGGTCGAACGGAACATGAGGCAGTGCTGTCACAACTAACAGCTCGCCAAAGAAGGCAAGACAAGCAACTGCATCAGTGGGATGCTACTCCCAGAGCTGAGTGACCTGGGACCAGTTACTCATTTGAGCCTCAGTTTCCTCACCTGCCAAATGGGGACAATAATGAACCCTCAGTGTTGTTACGAGGTTTAAACGAGATCATGTATGAAAGGGCCTGGCCCACACTGCACTTGGTAATAGGAATTCCAGAATTAAACCAGGGGATGAAGGAGAGAGGCAGATCCAGAGAAGTGATTTCAGAGCCTGCATATTGTCACATGGGTGCAGCATAATGCTGCAGTTAGACTCAGGCACAGAACAGGAGCTACCACCTTCCCCACCTTCCCCGGGGCTGAAGTCCCCTCCGAAGCCCCTACCACAGCCTGTCTCACACCTCCAAATTAGGAGTGGGGGACAACAGCTCTTCTTATCTCCATATCAGACTGAAATTTTCTTGTACTCCTATTTTTCTGTTTCATGGACAAAGCCTGGGACATAGTATATGGTCAATAAATGAAACTGAGAGTGCATTTGGCTGTGCTAATCCTGGGGTGGGTGGAGGCAGGGAGCTGGGCCAGAGGGGTGGGAACCCAGACTTTATCAGTTCTCGGTGCCTGCCTGGCCCCTTCCAATGGGCCTGCTTCCCAGAGCCGCGCAGGCCAGTGTCAGGGGTAGCCCAAGGGCTAATCCGTGTTTTCAGCGTGGCTGGGCCCTCTTTTCATAGGCCCTGGGCCGGACGGGATGTGGCTGAGCATCCGGGCATAAGACGACCAGTGAAGGCAGCCCTTTTCTCATGGGCCTGAATTCCAGGCGGCCCAGTGTCTGAGTGGAGCCCCTGGGGCAGGAGGAACACAGAGGCTGGACTGGGCAGTCCTTTGTCTGACCATGCTGGGTGGATATTTGGACTGGCAGGAGGGATTAATGGCCAGGGATTGGCCCTGGGGCTGGCCTTCCTACTGCCCTTTGGAGGCCAAAGGCCCAGGTCAGGGCACACAGCACTGATGGCTCCCTAGATAGGGCTGGAAATTCCCACCCTGTGCAAAGCTGTTAGCATCAGCCCCCAAGGCTCCCTGCCCCCAGCCCCACCCCCACAAAGGCACCACAGCCAAGATGCACATCAAGGCAGCAAGGAGCAGAGGGTCGGGGCCACAGCTCCTCAGCCACTCTGCCAGGGAGAGGGGTCTTAGTCTGAAAGTCAGTCCAGCTCCTTACCCTGAGATTTGTAGCCCCTCCGGAACTCTGGGGCAAAAGAGCTATGTTAATCCAGCAAGGGTCCAACAAGAGGCCAGATTGAGCTGCTGCCAGACCCCTTAAGGCTTTCTGAAATATTTCTCAAATACCTCTAGTTTGACACTGCTCCATCATTTATTCCTAAAGTCCTCCATTACCTTGTCCACTTATCTCATAGACCAAAGGCTGCAGAAAGGGCTCAGGAACCAAAGGAAATCTCAGAGATACCCCCACCCCACCTCTGCCACCCAGGGACTCTGAGGGCTGCTACAGGACCCCTTCCTCTTACCCCCACAACTAGAGCTGCCCCAGATACTGCCCCTTCCTCAGAAGCCTGGGGTGGACAGTTCCAAACTGGCCTGGGAACATTCTGGCATGGCCTTTCTAACCAGGCTGCTCCTGAACTAGGGGTGGCAACAGCAGCCCCAACCTTATCTGAAGGGCCTGACTCCTGCGGAGGCGTGCCCTCTGGGCCAAGCAGCCCAGCCAGGTCCAAAAAGGAGACAATGCCTGACTCTGGGGAGAGCATAGGGGAACGACCCAGAAGGAGGATAACCCTCCTTGTGACTCTTCATTCCTCAAGAGCTTCCATTCAGCAAATCCTAACGATCTGTGTGCAGGCCACTCTGGGTGTGGGTCAGTGATAAATCAGACTGTTCTCTCCCTTCACTGTACTGAGAAGGGGACAGCCACATAGTCACTTCCCATACACAGTGGTCACTGTGTAACATGGGCAGAGAAGGGACTTGCAGAGACTCAGAAGAGGGACCTCACCCAGCCTGGGAAAATCAGGAAGGCTTCTGGGAAGAGTAAAGCTCCAGCTGGCCAGGTGGGGCAGATGCCGGGCTGCATTAGAGGCTCCTTCTCTGTGTGTCCATCACATCTCTGTCACTGCACTTACCTTATCGACTCTTTGTGTCTGTCTCCTGCACTAGATCCAGGCGCTGTGTCACTTAGTATAGTGCCTGACACAAGTTGATGGTCAATAATATGTATCAGATGGCTGGCAGGACAGTTGGATACCAGGACAAGGAAACTGTGAGTAGAAAGTTCTGAAGGCAAGAGAGGATATAGTCCGTTCTGGGAAGTGTAAGACTTTCAGTGTGTTAAGAATGAGCTAATAAGAGGTATAAAGCTCTTAGGACACTGCCAGGCACGTATCAACAGCATGTAACTGTAGGCTGTTGTTATTGTTGTTGTACTATTATTATTCACAGTGGCTAATGTAAAGGATCAAGGAACCTGGACAAAGAAGGTAGATGGGGCCAGATTGTAGATGACTTTATTTGCTAGCCTAAGGAGCTCAAATCTTTCTAGAAACAACAGGGATCCTTTGAAATTCTTCAGCATGGGAACGATACAATCACATCCATTGTTTAGGTCAGTGTGGCAGCAGACAGGCTAGAGAGGGAAGAGGCTGGAGGCTGAGAGAGCAGAAGGGAGGCTGAGAGCATGATGAGGTGTGAACCGAGGCTCTGCTTCTGGGGGCCTCCGCAGACCCTTCGGTCCCATTCCCTCCAGACCAGAACAGAGAGCGAAGTTCCCACTGCCCATCTCACAGAATGGTGTAAACATCAAAATTTGTCACTAGTCCAGGAACTGGCCATCATTTTCTACTCCTTTCTCTCTCTCCAACCGCCTCCAGTCACCGAGACCTGTGTGTCCTCAGAAATTTCTCTCAAGCCCATTCTCTTTTCTTGTCCCCTGTCTGGGTCCTTGTTCAGGCCAATATTTGTACTCACACTGCCAACTGCAACTGCCTCCTGGTTGAGCTCACTGCCTCCCTCTCTGATTTCTTCTCCACTCGGCAGCTGGAATGATGTTAGGGCCACTTAAACACCTTTAGTGACTCCCCATTATCTCAGACCAAGGAGTCAGGCCAAGTCATTAACATGGCTGGCAAGCACCACATGACCTGACCCACAGCCCCTACTGCCCCATTTATCACCACCCTCCTGTGCCCACTTCCCCTGAAACACACACAAGGTCCATGTGGAGCTGCCTGTAGCCAAAGGCCGAGTCCTCTCCATCTCTGGGCCCTTGCTAACCCAATTCAGCACAACCGCTTTGCCAGCTCTACATACAAATACAGTCTCATTTGTTTTTCCTACTGGCCCCTTGATTTCCTAAGATCTTGTAACAAGAAATCCATCCGTCCCTCTGAAAGACTGCTCCTCCAGAATGTCAGACAGATAACAAGCAAGTGAACAAAAACCCTGAGAGTTTCCCATCCAAATGCAGAGAAGGAGCTCACCTCTCTCCCACCTGACCCTCTGCCAGGAGCTCCAGTCTTCCACGGCCTGCTTGGTGCGCCTGCCCCTTGTCCTTTGAGAACCACTCACAGAAAATAACTATCTTTTAAAAAACATTTCCCACTTTCTCCTTCCCCAGACAAAAGGCCCTCTGGCCTCTGGCCTCTGGCCCAGCCATACTCAGAGAGACTTCAGCACGCGCTCTGGTTTGCCTTCCTCTGTGCCCAGTTCATCCTTAGACCCTGTGCCAGGCCGCAGAGCTGCACACTTCTGAGCATTTGTTGAGTGACTAATGGACTACCTTGCTGAATGAATGAATAAATTAACTATTAATGAACTAGCTAACAAATGCCTACATGTGTCTGGACAAAAGGACCCTGTGCCTGATTTCCAGCTAGGAATCTGCCTCGTGTCCTCACTGTCACTCTGCTTGGCTGTGTGGCCCAGGACTGAGACCCCCCCCATGCAACCCTTGCCTTAGCAGGGCCCACACTCAGCTCAGGTTCAGATTCAGACAACGTTGGCTCAGCCCTGAGGGTGTAATTCCAGCCGCTTCTAAACCACACACTGGTATCTGAAGTATGTTCCATGTCATTTTGGGCTGTCAGCATACTGCATTTTGCCATCTACCCTGCCTGCACTCTATGCAATCTCAGGGCTCTCGGACCTCCCTGCTTTTCATTTCCGAGAGGCTGAGGGGAAGTACTGCTACCAGCCAGGCTGGCTGAGCCAAGAGAGCCTAGCCTGGACGGAGGAGAGTGCATTGTAGGTCACCACTCATTTGCTGTGTGATCTGGAGCAGTCCTGCAACTCCTACGGCCCGCGTTAGACGCATCAGCCCCTCGTGCCTGAAGAACCCCGAGATGATCTAGGTCAGTGAATCCCAGCGCTCAGGCCCCTTAGCAAAAGCCAGGCATCTGGAGACCACGTGCCACCCAGGGCTGTCCGTAAAGAAGATGCACAATGTGTCTCATACACACAAGAATGGATGTCTTTCAAATGGTTGTTGACGCTGCTGTGACTGCTAAGTGCCCACATTTGAGAGCTTTGCAGACCTTCTTATTTTTAACCCATTAGTGGATACCTAATGTGAAAGCGCAACCGCTATCACACAGAGTAGCTGAGAAGTGTTTCTTCAACTACTGCTTTAGTTTAATATGACTTCTTATAATTTTGGATATTGAGGTCCAGAAAGGGGAGTAATTTACCTATGGCCCCCAAGCAAGTCAGTGCAAAACCTGAAGTGGAGTCTAGGACATTGTCCCCCCAGCCTCCTTTTCTCTGCATTTATTCCACAGCATTGCTAAGCACCTGCTTTGTGGCAGACTCTTGGTCCTAGTCTCAGTGGCTGCTGGGTGCCTAAGAGGGTGTAGGTATTATGTAGGCAGAGGAGACATTCAACAAAGCCTTTATCTTAACTGCTAAAAGTAGCCACTGAAGGACCAGAATCAGGAAGTGATGTGATAAGATTCTTATTGTATAATAACCACTACATTTGCAACTTGGACAATGGGCCAGAAGGGTTTTATCATTCAGGCTGTTTTTGGCTTCAAGTAACAGAAAACCTCAACTCAAAGTGAGTTAGGATATAGGGAAATATATTTTCTCCCTAACAAGTTCAGAGGCAGGATGTGGTTAGAGCTCTGGCTTCCTTTTTCAGTGATTCTCCTGGCTGTGTTCCCCTTACGAGCTGGCTTCATCTTCAGGCTAGTGACAAGATACTTACAGCACCCAGAACGACGATGCCTGAGTTCTAGGTATCCAGAAGACAGGTGTCTCACTCTATGCCTAAATTTCTTAGGAGAGAAAAACTCCCCTTCCCCAAAGTCTTCTTGGCTCTCATTGGCCAGAATGCAATCACTTCCCCTGTTTATAAACCAATCACTGGCAAGGAGTAAAGTTATTATAGATTTGTCCAGGACTAACCAGAACCTACTTACTCCAGGAGCTGGTGGTGGGTCACTTTCCCATCACGCAGGTTACTGTGTGGAAGAGAGTGGATACTGGAAAAAATGGCTCCCTTTACAAAGGAGGGAAAGGACCCTCAGCAATGTCTGCTACAAAGAGAGAAGAAAGGAGGCTGGCAGCCCAGACTGCAGGTGACTGAACAGGGCAGCTTCTGTAGAATGCGCAGGTCTCCATTTTGTATAAACCTCCCAGGTGTCTGCCTCCTCTCTGGGTTCTCAGTTCCTTGAGTACAAGGCCTGGGGCTCATCACTTGTGGATCCGGGCACAGGAGTCCCCAAGAAGTAGAGGGGCAGTTAGAAAAGACAGTGTATTTCTATAGTGGGAAGCATGGGTTCCCATCTGGGAAGTTCCCCAGGCAGAGACCAGGGAATGACACGCAGTGAAAGGTCATCTGGCCAGGTGACCTGGGCAATCATCTTGACCAATTCTAGCCTCAGGTTCCCCCTTGGAGAACAGAGAGAGGATGTTTTTGTTCTTTGGGAACAGTTGCCTCCTGCAAAATGTTCAATTTATGTTCTGTCACCTTGGATGGGTCTCAGGGTGGGGGACAATGGGGAGGGTTAAGAAGAGAGAGACTTGGACAGGTCGAAAGGCAAGAGCTAAGGTGCTGGAGCCAGCTCCAACCAGCTCGTGAGATTCAGTGCTTCTCCTCCCAACTCTGCTTTCGGAGACATGTTGTTGGTGATTTGAAAATGGCCATAGTGGGAGTTTTCACACCACAGAAATTGAAAAACACTACAAATCCGAACCTAACCCTCCCCACCCCAGAGATCCAGCTCTTAAATATTTACCAGGCCACCACTTGGCAAGAATCCAATGATTAAAATAATTAAGCTCAGCCCTGGCTGGTGTAGCTCAGTGGATTGAGCGCAAGCTGCGAACCAGGCATCGCAAGTTCGATTCCCAGTCAGGGCACATGCCTAGGTTGCAGGCCATGTCCCCCAGCAACCGCACACTGATGTTTCCCTCTCTCTCTCTCCCCCTCCCTCCCTTCCCTCTCTAAAATAAATAAATAAATAAAATCTTAAAAAAATATATTAAAAAACATAATTAAGCTCAGACAAGACCAAGACTCTCCCCTGTGGCTGTCAGGAGTCTCAGGGGGGAAGGGCCTGGAGGGAGGAACAGCAGGTCGGTGTCTTTCCTCTCTCTGGGACCCCTTAGCCCCACACTCGTGGAGCGCCATGTCTAGACCAGAGCCGTACACACCATCTCTGACACAATGGCTCTGTGAGGCCTTTTCATTCTGAGTTCTCACACAGTCATATCTCGCTTAGAGAAATGAGTCATTAGGCATTCTCGTCATTGTGTGAGCAGCATAGAGCGCACTTCCACAAACCCAGACTGAATAGCCTGCTACACACGGGGCTGTAATGGTATGGCCTACAGCTCCCAGGCTACAAACCTTCACAGCATGCTGCTCCTGCATTGACTACTGTGTGCAATTTTAACACAATCGTGTTTGTATGTCTAAACATATGTAAACATAGAAAAGGTACAGTAAAGCGCAATATGAAATACAAAAGATGGCACGCCTGTATAGAGCACTTCCCACGAATGGGGCTTGTAGGATGGAGGTTGTCTGGGTGAGTTGGAGAGTGAGCGGGGAGTGACTGGGAAGGCCAAGCACATTACGGCACACAACTGCAGATTTTGTACACACCGTCCCACAAGCCGTTCCCCAGCTTCTGACAGGGTCAGAAATAGAGTATCGAAGCTGCCAGTGCTGCTCCACGAATAGGGACGTGGGCAGGACTGACTGGAAATAATGAGGAGAAACAGGCTGGGTGAGGCACAGATCACCATAGTAGTGACTGTCGGGAGGGAGAGAACCGAGGCCTGGGGGCCAGTAGGAATAAGAAGTCAGGATGGAGAGATGAAGGATCACAGGGTATTGTCATGCAATACGGTTTTAGCTATTGCATGTTGGAACAGTCACGAGATTAAGGAAATTTGTTGTATCCGTAAAGAAAAGTGGGTGTTGAACATGAGGTTATAGAGCTGATGACTCAATATTTTGACATTGGAAATTTGGTTTTGGTTCCATTGACCCTGTCTAGCACAAAGGGCTTTCTCTGGCATTGAACCGATGGATGAAATACAATTTATCTGTGCTTTACATTGTTACAACCTGAAAATATTTCCAAAGTACAAAGACAGGCTGGTCCACAGGACCACAGACAGCTTTAACCAAAGTGGCAGTGGCACCTACTACCTGTTACGGTAATTCCTCGGACCTGTGTCCTTGTACAGGACTTAGGTCCTCCACAAAGAACATGTGGCAGTGTACTCAGGAGACCGTCAAGATAGATCTGCGAGGGCTGTCGCACCGTCTGAGTGTGTCATGCTGGGGGACAGGCTCCTCTGTGCTGAAAGGTCAGTGACCGACTGGGGCATAAAGTGTGCACTCAAAATCAAGGCGCCATGAGAGAGAGGGAATTTACTGCCACGCCCCCCAGGTATTGCTCCTGTCAGAGAGAAAAATTCCTCCTGAACCACATATCCTTCCATTTCTTACAGGAAATTCAGCTTTGTTATAATGTTATGGGGTCACTGTGGTATATGCAGTCTGTCACTGACTGAAACACTATTTGATTCAGTAAACCCCATGCGAGGGATTCCTCTTGTGGGGCTCAGTGATGCATGTTCAAGGATGGATACCACTGTGCTGTTTACAACAGAGGAAATGTGGAACTGAAGGTCCCACCATGAGGTTGGCTCCATTCCTCTGAAACAACAGGCAAACACTGAAAGAAATTTTTTTGAGGAATTTTTTTCTTTTTTTTTTGGAATTTTTAATGACATGAGAAAATGTTCATGCTAAAATGTTAAATATAAAAAACAGGGTACAAAATTATACAGATGATATATATATATTACATATTTTTATACATTACACGTATATAAAATGGGAAGAAAATCACCAAAATAGCAATAGCTTTTATCCCTAGGTCAATGATTTGGGGTGGTTTTTCTTTTCTCTTATTTACTTTATAAGTTATTAAAAGATTTTATTTCTTTGTCTCTAGAGAGAGGGGAAGGTAGGGAAAAAGAGAGGGAGGGAAACATCGATGTGTGAGAGAAATATGGATCGACTGCCCCCACACACTCCCTGATTGGGACTGAACCTGAAACCCAAGCACACGCCCCAACCAGGAATCGAACCAGTGACCTCCCACCCTGCAGGACGACACTCAACTGACTGAGCCACACCAGTCAGAGCTTTTTCTTATTTTTTTGAAATCGAAACTATGAACATTATTCACCAAGATGTGCTCTTGAGACATATGCACTTTGCTGTATACATCTGTGTTAACACCTCAATAAAAAGTTCTAAAATTTTATACATATTTAATACACCATACACCAATAACAATGGTTGCCTCGGTGGAAGAAAACAGTGTGATTATGGAACAGGAGTGAGAGGGAGACTTTAACTTTGTGCCATTTGCATCTTTTGAACTTGGAATCATGTGAGTGTGTCACCTATTCAAAGATGGGTTGATTAAACTGTAAAAAATAGACAATAAGAATGCATGGTTCTTTAATCAGAGGGGGGAATGCTAACTTCAGAAACTATCTCAAATTTGCAAATGAGAGAATGGAGCTTCTCAGAGGTGGAGTTTGCTGCCCAGAGTCACCCAGCCAGAAGGCCGTTCCAAGCTCCGGCACTTGTCCAATCCCTGAGTATGTTCGGGGCTTTGTTTGAGTTTGCAGATTACTGCTTCCCTACAGACTCCTTATCACTTGATAGATACAGAAATGGAAAACACTCAAGTTTAGAGCCCTCCTGCCTGACCCCCAAGTTGCCTAAAACACTGGCTTCCTGCCCGCCACCCTTCTCCCAACAGGCAGTTGAGGCAAAGATCCCTAGAGGGCCCAGAGAGAGTGATCACTTACCCCAAGGTCCCAAGCTGACCACAGGTCTCCTGAGGGACTAGGACCCAAGGAAGAGTCCAGAACTCTTCAGGCGGGAAAAGGGAAGAGCTCTCCCTGAGGCAGCAGGCAGCATCTGGAACCGTTTAGCCTTCAGTGCAGGCGTGCAGTCATTAGTAGGGCTTTGGCGTGTTTGGGGGCAATAACTGCATATTTTCTCCAGGGTGCATTGGGAACTGCCTTTGCTCAGAATGTAATGAGTATGTTTTCTGTGAGGGGGGGATGCTTATGCTCATCCCAGGCCTGCCTGGGCTGCTTTTCTGCCGTCTGCTTGGTGTTAGACTCCCTGCCTTCCTATTTTTAGATGGGTCCAACAGACTTAGGACCAGCATCTGGATGCGACTGTGAGCGTGGCTCACCGGGACCAGTGGGGCAGCCTACTGAGGGAAGAATCAGTCGTGCCAGTGCTTTGCTGTGGTCAAGAGTCACTTCTTTTCATCCCTGTTCAAAGACTCCACCCTGGGGACTTTCCAAGCTTAAAAAATGGAGCGCTTTGTTTTTTGTGTGTTTGTTTTTCCAGAAGTTACATGGGTGGAAAATACAAATAAGTTCATCTCTGGTGTCCCCTCTTCTCTGGCTCCAGGCTGCCTCTTTCTCTCATTCTCCTTTGGGCCCTTACTCAGGTAAATCCTTCTGCCTGAATGCTGTTGCTCCACTCTGCACACCCACTTCCATCTGAAAATCTCAGCTCGGGTGACCTCCTCCAGGAAGCCTTCCAAACAGGGATACATCTTCTCTGACTTCCGCACAGCTCCTGTGCTTCCCTCATTCACACCTATTTACCACACTCAGTACTGAATGCTTACTTAGTTCCCAGCCCTACCTAACTCTGTGAGTCTTGAGACATGGGAATGTGAATTATTTCTTCAGCAGAAGTCCCAGTGTCCAACCTAGGGTCAGGAATGAAATAGATACCCAATGGTTACTGACTAACTGATTGATTGAATGAATAAATTGGTGACAATAGTAATAAAACATCAGAGATGAATTGAGCAGGTTGCAGAGATTTAGTTAGGGAAAGGAGAAGGTATTATCAGGAATATTTGGCTGCAAATGACAGAATGACAACTCAAACTAATTTAAGAAAAATGGGAGAGAATGTTGGCTCATAAATCATGGCAAGGATGAAACTGGGTTTAGAAATATCTGGAACCAACTTCTGGTCAAGATGTCAGCATTGGTAAACATGGCTCACCTCCTCACACAAGCACATCAGAATTACAACTCAACTATTGGACAACTATCACTCAGAGTTGAATGGAAGTCCGACAACTATGGAATTAAAGAAACCACATACATCTAAAGATAGGAGGAGTAGAGACACAGAGTGGGCTGGTCCCATAAACATGTGTAGTGGATAAAAATTCAGGGGCTATCTCAGGAGTAAGAGGTCCCAGTTCCTTACCAGTCCCCCCAGCCAAAGGTTCCAGTGCCAGGAATATAAGTCCCCATAACTTCTGGCTGCAAACACCAATGGGGATGGAGTTGATGGAAAAACTTCTGGAGTCCCAAGCAGTTTCTCTTAAAGAAGCCACACATAGACTTGCCCAGACTTACTCCCTCTGAGCTCCAACACTGAGTAGCAGCTTGAAAGGCATCAGTGGCATACAGGGAGGAACTGAACTGTCTGGCTTCAAGGCAAGAGTTAGGGGACAGTTTCTTCCCAGACAGAAAGACAGGCAGAGGGCGTTGTCCCTTTTCTGCACAGAGCCACAGAGCCAGCAGGCAGATGCCATATCTGAAACTCCATCAACCTGGCTAATACTGTTTGCCCCACCCTGGAGAAACCCTGAGACTCTGTCCCACTCAATTTACAGGCCCATCCAAACTGTTAACTGTGACTTTTCCATATGAATAGCTGGTCTTGGCTCATGCTTTATAACTTCCTAAATCCTCTCAAACAAGCAACAGCCTGCCTCAGTGAGCCCCCAGCCCCCATACCTCTTGCTAAATGGGCCTAGGCCTGGCACTAGCAGCATCCAGCCTAGAGTCACAGCTTAGCTTCGCCTGGGAATCTCCAAGTCCAGCGCAAGTAGCAACCATCTCAAATTGATTTATAGCTCAGGTATGGTGGCCCCGGGTACAACACAGGTGGGGGCTGACCTAGGCCTGCACCACCTGGGAAAACCCAGAGCCTGTGCACCCAATAAATAGCTGCAGATCATGTCAGAGCACCACCTGCACTGCTGATCTTCCACAGAGGGTGGAGTTTGGTGGCCAGTGGTCACAGCCAGTCTTTGCAGCTGACTGGCCTGGATAAATCCCTCCTATTGCCCTGCCAACAGCAATCAAGTTTCAACTACAAGAAGAGGGTGTACTCTGCCCACATGAAGGATGCACCTCGAGTACCCAGCTTGGGTAATAGGAAAGGCTATGCCACTGGACCCTATAGGACACCTACTGCATTAGGCCACACTACCAAGACAGGCAGTCACAACAGCTCTAATACATAGGAACAAACACAGGGAGGCTGCCAAAATGAGCAGACAAAGAAATATATCCCAAGTGAAAGAACAGATCAAAACTCCAGAAAAAGAACTAAACAAAATGGAGATAAGCAGTCTATCAGATACAGTTCAAAATACTGGTTATAAGGATGCTCAAGGAACGTACTGAGGACCTCAACAGCATAAAAAAGGTCTAATCAAAAATAAAGAATTCACTAATTTAAAGAACAATTTACAGGGAAACAACAGTAGAGTGGATGAAGCAGAAAATCAAATCAATGATTTGGAACATAAAGGAAGCAAAAAATAAACAATCAGAATAATGAGAAGAAAAAGGAATTAAAAAATGAGGATAGTATAAGAAGTCTCTGGGACAACTTCAAGTATGTGTTCCAAAAGTCATATCTTAGGGGTGCCAGAAGAAGAGAAAGAGCAAGAAATTGAAAATCTATTTGAAAAAATAATGGAAAAAACTTCCCTAATTTGGTGAAGGGAATAGACATGCAAGTCCAGGAAATACAGAGAGTCCCAAACAGGATGGATGCAAAGAGCCCACCCTAAGACACATCATAATTAAAATGCCAAAGGGTAAAGATAAAGAGAGAATCTTAAAAGCAGCAAGAGAAAAGCAGTTAGTTACCTACAGGGGAGTCCCCATAAGACTGTCAGCTGATTTCTCAAAAGAAACTTTGCAGACTAGAAGGGATTGGCAAGAAATATTCAAAGTCATGAAAAGCAGGGACCTACAGCCAAGATTGCTCTACTCAGCAAAGCTATAATTTAGAATTGCAGGGCAGATAAAGAGCTTCCCATACAAAAATAAACTAAAAGAGTTCATCATTGCCAAACCATTATTATCTGAAATGTTAAAGGGATTTATTTAAGAAAAGAAAAGGATCAAAACTATGGACAATAAAGTGGTAATAAATACATATCTATCAACAACTGATTTTAAAAAACAAACTAAGCAAACAAGAACAGAGACAGAATCACGGATCCAAAGAGTGTTTTTATGGTTGCTAGGTGGGAGGGGGATTTGGGGAATAAATGAAGAGGTGAGAGGATTAAGAAGTACAAATAGGTAGTTATGGAATAGCCATGGGGATGTACAGGATAGGAAATGGAGTAACCAAAGAACTTATATGCATGACCCATGGACATGAACAATGGTAGGGGGACTGCCTGAGGGAGTGGGGGGGGGCTGGGTAGAAGGGGACAAAGGAGGAAAAATTGGGATAACTATAACAGCATAATCAATAAAATATAATTTAGAAATATATAGTTCCCATACATCCTCTTCACATCAGATTCACCTCCACGGAGCACATTCTCCACGAGGCTGGGGACTTGGCTAGTGGCAGCTCCATGCTCCTACCCTTACAGTTCTGCAAATGGAGACAAAAGAGCTGCAGGTAGAAAAAAGCTCTAGAGAAGCATTCTGAGTGATTCCATTTGAACCCATGCTCACCCCTTGACAAATTGTTGTCGGGAGATGGCAGCTCCCAATTAGAGGGGAAACAATTCTTCCCAATACATGAGGGTATCACAGCCATGACTCTTGGGGGAAAGCATTGTGAGCTGGGAACCCACCCTAATTTAAATCTACTAAAGTCACTAGCATTTCCGGAGCATCTCCATACCCAACCCCTGTTAGATATTTTCATGCCTGCAGTGCTAGAATAACTCTGTGAGGTGGATCTCATTACTCCCATTGTACAGACGAGTAAACTGAGGTTCAAAGAGGGTAAGTAATTGCCCGAAAGTGCCAGAGAGTTAGGGAGCCCAATATAGTACTTAGTCCCACCCTCCTCGGTGTACAAATGAAGAAACTTCATCCCCAAGATGGTATGGACTTGCCTGAGGTCACAGAATAGGTCAGTACGATAGTCTGGAACTGAAATTCAAGAACATTTAGCCACATGACATTGTGGATATGGAAGAGGCAACTTTGGAGTTTCTCCCAATAGCTGAAGAGCTCCTTGTCCCTTCTCCATCTCATAGATAAGGAAACAGGCACCCCAGCACTGAGGTGGCTTGCCCCAGGTGCATGGCTGGGAAGTGGCTTGAACCCAGTGTGCAGATGTCTGCCTCTCTTCATGGAGTCCCATTACCTTTGGAGGACTTGAGGCACCTTTTCCTCCCCAAGCTTCATGGCCCCAAACCCTCATCACCTTCCATGTCCCAGCCTCTCAAACAGCTCTCCCAGGCTCCACAGTCAGATTGCCCTCATCACACCTGCACTTTCTTTCCAGCCTTTATCACAGTGCAGTTCTCTGTCCTGTAGGGGACTATCTGCCTAAGGTCTGCCTCTACCCTAAGTCCCCTGAGGGTAGGGGCATTATCTTTTTCACTACTCCATCCCCACTTGTTCATTCACTCAACAAATATTTACTGAGCGCCCACTACATGACAGCCACTAGTCGGTGTTAGGGATACAAAGAGTATACAAATGACAAAAATTCCTGCCCTTTCTTCGAGCTTACCTCCTAGTGTGGAAAGACAGGAAATTAAGCAAATCTTATAGTCTTTGAAGGTAATAAGTATGATGAATAGAAACAGTAGGGGAGGATAATAGAGAGGGTTGGGGTACAATTTTATATAGAGAGGTCAGGAAGGGGCCTGGAAGAATGGGAGGGAATAATTTAGGTACATGTGGGAAGTGCATTCCAGGTAGAGGGAACAGTAATATAAAGTGCAGAGGCAGGAGGGTCCCTGGCATTTTTCAGGAACAGCAAGGAGGCCAGTGTGCTGGGGTGGAGTGAGGAAGGGGTAGCACAGAGTCATGGAGGATACTGGAGAGGCTTGGCCTTCCCTTTGATTTGGGAGTCCACTGGAGAGGGATGGGGCAGGAACTTGATCTGATTTAGGTTTGAAAAGGACCACTCTGGCTACTGTGGTAAGAATTGATGTCTCTGACACACATTAAGGAATTAAGAGGTATTTTTTGGATGAATTAGTAGAGCAAGAGTGAAAGGGAAGAGAGAAAGGTGTCACTACCGAGGGAAGAAGCTGGAGAGGCAAACCCAGAGGACACTTCTAACCTTGACACTCAGTTATTCTAAGTCCAGTTATGAGGAAGTGAAAGGTAACAGATGTCTGATGAGCTGAGTGTGAACATTTTGGCTGTCTCAGTAAATGTTCCAGAGGTCAGAACACCTCTTGTAGGTCAAGACTGGATGGCTTCAGGAGAACCTATGAGCTGTGGCTTTCCACAGGTCAGGGAAAGCCGGTGTCCCCTTACCTCTCCTCCTGAACTTGAGCTCAGACATTGCATTCCTGTGTCCTCCTGCAGGACCTCCATCCTACCCTCAGAGATGGCAGGCCTTCCTGATATATCTGGTCTACCTACTTAGGCAGCGCCAATGGCAGAAGAGGCCCAGGGAGCAGGCCTGCTAGGAAACACTGGCAGTGGAGCATTTGGAGCACTGTTTGGCGGGGGCCAGGAGGCTGTCTAGAGTGGCAGACTCTCTGCGGGCAAAGTCCTGGATTCCAGGGAGCCAGGGCCAAGGAAGGCCAGGAATTCCTCACTTTAATTTTGCCTCTAATTCCTCCCAGAAATGAGGCGTGTCAGTCATCACATTCTCGGGTTTTTATGAGGCGATTATGGTGATTACTATATGTTGTTTTCAAAGGGGCAATTAAGTGGAGAAACCAGACACCATTTTCATTTCTCATTAAGTGATTAGGGTTTGTTTGGCAAATCCCAACATCTGTGGCTGGAGGCGAGCTCTGCTGAGCTTGACTTGGGCAATGCATAGCCTCAATGTACATTAAGCATCCAGCTCTTCCTTTCTTCCCTGCCTTCTCCTAGCCTGAAGCAATTGGGAGGAATCCTTTCATTGTATAGATGATGAAACTGAAGTACACAAAGGGGAAATGGCCGCCAATACTGCATCACTAGCAAGCAGTAGCACCAGGTTCTGCCTCCCAGAGCAAGACGCCAGCCATGACACTATGCTTCCTATGGAAAGAGGGAGCTTCCAATAAACTTGTTCCCACTGAGGCCCCTTGGCTTCTGGAAGGAGCAGTGAAGACTCCTTCTTTAGCACGGGGTTATTTTTCAACTGATTCTTCTTTCTCTTAGGACAGCCACCACAGCAACAGGTACGATGTATAGCAGACACTGTTGTCCACCCAACACTCATTCCCAGCCTCCTTTCCTTCGGCCTCCCTCTCTCTAAAGAGACTCTGACCAGGAGAGGCTGCCTGGCCCAAGTCTGGCCAATGAAATACATGGGGGATTCTGCTGAGAGACTTCTGGGTAAGATTTTCCTCCCCTTTCAAGTCACTCAAGGGGAAAGATTTTGCTTCAAACCCACTCCCTTGCTTCTGCTTTTAAATGCTTTTTAAAGACTTTATTTATTTATTTTTAGAGAGAGGAAATGGGAGAGAGAAAAAGAGGGAGAGAAACATTGAGAAAAATATCAATCAATAGGTTACCTCTCGCAGACCCCTAACCAGGGAACTGGCCCATAACCAAGCATGTGCCCTGACTGGGAATTGAACTGTTGATCTTTTGGTCTGCAGGACAATACCCAACCCACTGAGCCACATCAATCAGGGCATCTCACTTCTGCTTTTAGATGTGGTCATTTATAATGATGCTTGGAGCTGAGGTAGTCATTTTGTAAGTTGAAGCAACATACTAGAGGAAGAAAGCCACCTGTTCCAATTATCTATTGCAATGTAACAAATTAGCCCCCAAATTCAGTATCATTAAACAACAACTTGTCACTATTTGTCACCATTCTGTAGGTTGACTGGGCTCAACTTGATGATTCTTTCTCAAGGTCTCTTATATGGTTGTAGCATGATGGAGGCTGTGGCAGAAGTCATCTAAAGGCTTGACTGGGCTGGGTGTTCTGGGAGGCTCACTCACAGATCTGGCAGTGGATGTCGGATGGCCAGCAGAGCTCGGCTAGGGCTCCTGATCAGGATACCTCACATGGCCTCCCCCTGTGGCCTGGGTGTTCTACAGCATGGTAGTAGGTTTTTCAGAGCACACACTTATGCACTAAGCATTTGAAAATGTCCAGACAGACGCTACCAGGCTTATGACTTAACCTTGAAAGTTCAAAATGTCATTTCTATCACATTTTACTAGTTACACAAGTCACTAAGGCCAGCTCAGATTCAAGGGAAAGGGAATCAAACTCTGCCTCTTGATGACTCAATTGGAAGGTCACATTGCAAAAGAGCAAGTAGCACGGGAAACACTGTTCCATCCATCTCTGGAAAATGTGCTCCGCCATACCCACATCCTGAGGGTGATGATGAGGTGACATGGACCTTGTTATCTACAGGCCACTATGCAGTTCTAGGACTGCTCCCTCGGGACTTCTTAAGTAAATATATAATGTTCTAAAGGGTTAAACCATTATAAGTTGGACTTGCTGTCAAAGACTTTCTGGAGGAGATAGGACTTAAACTGAACATTTCAAGACCACTTAAAATTCTTAGACTGTGGCATCAGCTGTGCCTAGGTTTGAGTTCTGGCTCAGCAGTTACTGCTAGCTGTGTGACTCTGAGCAAGTCGGCCTCTCTGAGCTTCACTTTCCTCATTTACAAAGTAGGAATAATAATACCTGCCTCTGAGGTTGTTCTGAGGATTAAATGAGATAAGCTTAGCATGAGACCTAAAACATATAAGTGGTCTGTAATCTTATTTATTATCATTGTTTTATCACATTATTGAGATGAGGAAGAGGAACCTGCTTTGAACTGTCTGATTCCCAAGGTCGTGGCTGGAACCACTGAGGGGAAGTGTCAGGAGGGCACTTTGAGAGGGACACAGCTGCCACTGGTTGGGCCCACATTCATTTCTGGGGTCACAAGCAGACCTGAGGGGCCCCATGAGAGAGGCTACAGAGGAGCTTTGGCCCTGAGAGTAACTGGACTGTTCTTTACAGCTCAGCAATGGGGGAAAAGTGAGCCTGGAATTTGGGAGCTGATGAGAAGAGCCTAGTTGGGACCTGGGGCAATCAGCTTAGAGCCGTAAGTGAGGCCCCAAACCTTCTCCTATGGAAACCTGACCAAGGTTGAGACAGGAGGGCAGGGTAGGTGGGAACAGGGGAACAGTCCTCTGCAAGGAGGGTAATTAATTTTACCATTTCCCCTAGGACTTTCCAGTGTAAGCACTGAAAAAAATCTCACATTCTGGGAAGACCCTCAGTAGTGCGCACACCAGGATGGTTGGTCAGATCCTGTTGACTGGGGATCTTCTCGGTGGAGCCCTTCAGGACTCTGGGACACCAGGTGAGCCCATCTCAGAACTATCACCCACATCCAGTAGGTCCATCCCATAGAGGACTGGCATGCAGAGCCACCTCCAGGGCGAACGGTGCTTACAGTATCATAGGCCAGGGACAGCCACACCCCTCCAGCGATCAAAGGCTTCATGTTCAGGCCTGGGGACAGAGGGTGTAGTGTGGGGTAGCAGCAGCCTCTCTCCAGTCTCAGCTGGCCTGTCTCAGCCAGGAGAGCCGCTCTTGTGTGATTACCACCAGTGAATAACATGGGATCGTTCTAAGGGCTTAACACATGTAAGGACCATGCTCCTCCCTGAGATACAGCTTTCCCAAACCAAGTCCTAGAACTGAAATTTCACTGTTTATTCTTCACTTCTCAGGTTTTAACCAACACGGACTAGGCTCACAGAAGTCCTCATATGACATGCACCCCCAGAGTAAAGGAGTCTCCAGTCCTCTCTGGAGGAGAAGAGAGCCGTGACAGGTGAAGAAGAGGGGCCTGGGGCTGGGGGAGGAGGGAGCAAACCCGGCAGTCCTGAGACGCACTTTGAGGATGTCACAACTGGGCCACCATGGTAATGAGAGGGACAGAGAAAGGAGCTTAGGCTGACATGTCACAGGAGATGATAAATTGGGAGCCTTCCAAAATGACTGTTGAGGAATTAAAGGGATAATAAGCCCACAACAATAAAGATAATGGGTGAAATAACCTCAGTAGGCAAGATGTTACAACAAATTTCAGGACAATTGAAAGCAGATGGGGCTGTAGTGACTGGTGCATTGGGCAGAGAAAGCCCCATGTAGTGTGCACAGGGAGGAAGGCAGAGCCGAGAGAGGAAGCTGGGAAGAACCAGCCAGACACAGGGCTTAGACACAGGGATAACCAAAAATCTGTCCATTGGACAGTCTCTCCACCCCTGGCCACAGAGCACCAAGAGCCCAGGGTCTGCTGTCCAAGTGAGAGATCGGGGGTTTTCTGGAGAAATCTAATATCCTCAGAAGAAAGACCTCATGTTCTGGCATTGGGGTGGGAGGGGGAAGGAAGTTCCTGCTGGAGTGAAGCCTTGTCAACCTGAGGCATACTAACTAATTAACAAGCTTTAGAGTTCTTCATTCTTAGGTATGAATGGACCAAGATTACCAAACACTCGAGGAAAGCCTCCAACTGAAAGAAGGTAAGACAAACCTATAAAATGACCTCAGAGGAAATGGAAAACATACAAAAAAAAAAAAACCCAACCCAGAAAAGAACTAAAAATTTTTTTTATATTCTATAGTATCCTCACAGAGATTCGAGGAGGTATTGTATCAATAAAAACTGGATGGTATGAAGAAAAAAGAAACAACCACAAAACAAGAAAGAGCTCTTAAAAATTTTTATACACGCACACACACACACACACACATATGGTCTGTCCAGAAGGTATGCAGTCATGTACTATGAAAAAGAGAAACATTTATTGAAGAAGATACAAGATACAAGAAACATTGTACATAGGACAATGACACCTCAGTCCCCTTCAAAGTAGGCACCTTGGGACCTCACAGTTCTCCCAATTGCCACCAGCTACCCTGTCATATTTTCCTGAATCTTTTCGACAATCTGAAATCTCTTCCCTTTCAAAGGTGATTTTCATTTTGAGAAAAGCCAGAAGTCTCAGGGCACCAAATCTGGGCTGTAGGGAGGCTGAGTCATCTGGGTGACATGATGTTTTGCCAAAAAACTCTGCAACAAGACATGATGCATGAGCGGGCATATTGTTGTGATGAAGCTGCCAATCACCAGTTGCCCATACCGCAGCCTTCTGACTCATCCAAATAGTTTCTGCAGAGGAATGTTCAAGCTTAATGCAAAATCTGCTGCAGAATTGTTGCTCTACTCACTCAGTCACTTTGAATGTGATGGCCACACAGTACACTTGCTCACTCATCAGCATCTACTGCCCCCACTGACTAGGACAATGAAGTTGTCATTGTTCACACATGTGCATTCCAGTCCACTCTCCTGGGCTACCAGGTTACATCGATGTCATGTAAACTATTTTTAGTTATATTAACAATGGCTGGACTTTTTCCAGACAGACCTTGTGTGTGTGTGTGTGTGTGTGTGTGTGTGTGTGTGTCTGTGTGTATGCTTTAAAAGTAATAGAGGTTTAAAACATAAAAATAATTATGTTTTAAAAATAATAGAATGTTTTCAAGTTAAGAAAATTTCTTGGAGAGTGAAGAAAGTGATGAGGTAGAAAATGTAGGAGAAAATATAAAAGACATAAAGGAAGTTAAAAATCCAACAGCTAGGAATTCCAGCAAAAACAGATTAAAATGGAGAATTATTTAAATGCTACATAAGAAAATTCCCCATGAACAAAATTCATAAAGTCTCCATATTAAAAGAGTTCAATATGTGCCCCACAAATGAATGAAAATATGACCCCCATTCAAGTACAATATCCTGAGATTTTTGAACCTGGGGGTAAAGAAAAGATCTAAAATCTTTCAGAGGGGAGTGGAACATCTTCAGAATTCTCAGCAGCAACGCTGGATGCTAGAAGTCACTGGAGAAATGCTTCATGGTGGTGAGGGCACATCACTTTCAACCTAGAATTCCACGTAGGCTGAGCCATCCATTATGAGGATATAATAAAGACATGGCAGATGTACAAGCTCAGAAGATTTACAGCCCACGCACCCTTCTTTAGGTGGTTACGTGGAGGGGATGCTCTGGACAAATGTGGAAACAAAGCATGAAAGAGAAAAACCTGAGCTAAGAAAAGAGAGAACCCCATGCAGATACTGTGAAAGGAAGTCAGGATGACAGAGGTCCGGCAGGCTTGGACAGCAGCAGGCTGGACTGCAGTGGGTCAGAGGGCCAGGAAGGAGGTCTCTGGAGAGAGAGGGAGACAGCATTAAGGAAAAACTGAATAAACACAGGGGAAAGATAGAGGCACTTAGGAACTGAAGGAAAGAAAAAATGGTGTAAGAAAGGAAATGCAGTCTATTATCTATCATCTCTATAGTGAATGATACTAACACAATTACACAAAAACCACGATTTATTAGTTTCTAACTTTTTGGGTCCGTCTACAAACAAAGCACAGACAACTTGATTGTCCAGATGCTGACAGAAAGGAAGTCAGACATTCCAAGCAGGAGGAAAATTCTATCTGCCTTTGTTATCTGGAAAATGGAGGGTCACGTGGAAAGGACCTGAGCCCCACTTCTACTGCCAAGAATGCCCCACTCACTTCAGTGGCCTGGGACACATGGCTCCCCTCCTTCAGCACGAACAGGCACCACCAGCAGCGTGAGCATCAGCCCTGCAATCCCAAGGAAGCCAACAGTGTGGATGAGGCTGGAAGTAGATTCTTTCCTAAGCCTCCAGATGACAGCCAGGCCCAGCTGATAGCTGCGTTTCAGCTCCCTGATGCTGTGAGCAGAGAACCCAGACTTCTGACCTGCGCACTGTGAGGTAACTAACCTGTGGATGCTGTTTAAAGTCGCCAAGTTTGCGATGACTTGTTATACAACAGAAAACTGATACACCTGGCATGTCTCTCCACTCCCGGTCTGCCCCCAAACTCTTATTTTGTTTAGGTCATAAGAAGTGTTCTGGCCTAGTGGTTAATCTCTCAGACTGCAGACAGGCAGACCTGGCTCAGAATTTTTCCTCTGTGAGGATTAGCAGTCACGAACACAGCAAACATCCAACAAGCAGAACTGTAATTATTGTTCTTATTCATTCCTTGAGTCTCTGTTCCGTGCTCACTCCCTCAGCAAATGTTTCCCCGCCTCCCTGCCTCCCCCCTCTGGAAATTTCATCACACCGTCCCCTGTACTTTGTACTTGCTGTGCTAGTGCGTGCTGTCCTGGTTAAATGCCCTCCCCAGACTGCTAGCTTGTCAAAGAGCAGAAGCCTTGTCTGTTCAGAGCCTGCCGTGGCCCCTGTCATGAAGGAGCTCGGAGAATGTTTATGAGGAAGGAGCACAGAGGAACCTTCTAGAAGTCTGAGCCACCCAGTGAGGACTGCTCAGGGAGGGTGAGTTCTCTGTTCCTAGGGTAGCTACCTGTCAAGGATGCTGAAAGGGATCGACTTCGTGACATCTTGGGTCTTTCTAGCCTAGCCTGTGTTCTGAAGCCAGGATTCGCTTCACAGGATCTCACAGGAAAAAGCTGGGAGGCAGGGGGTGAAGGCAAGAGGCTTGTCCAGCTGGGGTTAGTGGGGAAGGCAGAGTCCAGTGCTCAGCTGGGCACTGATCTCTTCATTCAGTATTTTTAAAGTTGTTAACTTTGCAGTCCATCATTGGGAGGTGCTGAAAGAGAATCGAAAAATAGGTGGGATTTTGACAGCTGCTCCTGGAAGAGAAGCTTCATGCAGGAGCCACATTAGGATCAAGACCTGACAGATCCAGTTTTACAAGGAGCTGTCTCAAGACTGAGCAGGGGCTCTGAAATATGCATTCAGCTAGGAGGGAGGAGGGTTGGGGAGTTGTTGTTTCAGGAGTTTGGGAGAGAGAAGAGGTGAGAATGAGTACAATGGATGCTAGAAAGCTGGGGCTGGGAGAAAAGAGCCTTCCAGTTCTGTGCAGGGATCTAGGACAGGAAAGTGCACTTACGTGTGTGAAAACAATCCACCGGCCTGCAGAGGCGGCCAAAGGTGGATGCAGGATGGATCCTGGGTGCCCCTTGGTGGCCACAATGAGTAACTACACCTGAACCACACAGACACAAACAGTGCCCAGCGGACTTGAATGCTTCACTTACCTCAGGGCTGGAGGACCCACTCTCCCACCCAGGAGACCCAGTTGTTGCAGTAAAAATGATTTGTGAGAATGCATGTGCCTGGGGTCGTGGGGTGTGTTACCCAACTGTGTAAGTACACATGTATGCGAGTGTATGGATGTGAATTTGGGTGTGTATGTGAGAGTATGTATGTTGTTGCCAGTGATTGGGCACATGTGTACTAGGTGTTAGTATGCAAGGATGCGATTGTGAGCACGGGTGCCAAGGTGTGCATCTGTATGTTTACATGTGTTATGTATCTACTGGTGTGATTGCTTGTGTCTGAGTGCATGTATGCTCATGTAACTTTTGGGGCCTTGGCTTTCTTTTCTGTTACACATTGAAATAGTTAAGCACCATAATCTTATTGTTTGTTTAAAGTTTGCTCTTGGATGCAGGCCTGTTCCAGAATAACTAGCAGATGCGAAAAGCATCCATTATGTATTTTTGCAATTAGCCGAAAACCCCAAAACTTTTCTTAAATAACAGACACAATTCTGTGGGTTGCTTATTGCTGGGAGCCACCTCCTTTCCCCAGCTTGCCTGAGCCGGCCCTGGGCCCAGTCCCACCCAGGCCAAGCCAGGGAGGGTCTGCAAACTGTCCTCAGTGGGATGGAAAAAACATTAAGGGTTCAGAATAGAACTCAAGGGACAGCTTACAATGAAGAAGAAACAGAGAATAAAGAGGGGGAAGCAGAGCAGCCTCCAAAATCTGAGACGCCTTTGTCCAACTGACTCATCCAGCCTCACAGTTACCCAGCATTCTATTCTGGACCCAGCTAAACAGACACGATAAACCCCCAGTCCTTTACCTGTTATTAAATCTATGTTCCCACCTTGTCTTTGCATGCTCCTACTCCCACTGTTCAGTATGTGGACCCCCATCCCCTCTGCGTGCCTGGGTCTCCCCACCCCTCATCATCTTCGCTGCCCTCCTCTTGCTAGTGCTATTTTCCTCTCCCAGAATACACCACTCCTCTCAGCCAGTACAAACCAGGCACCCCCTGACCACCGGCAAACTTTATTCAGAGTACCTGTCCAAGGCACTGGGGAGGGCACCCGGGAGGCAAAAACAGAAGCTTTAGGAAACTTCTCAGTGTTTTGGGTTCTTATTGGAAGGCACAGACTCTCACAATGTTCCTTAGCCTTCCCTCTCACTGTTCTGCATCCTGACTTATAAGAGGGCTTAGACCCAGCAGGGGTGCCCAACCTGCAGCCCAGGATGGCTATGATTGTGGCCCAACACAAAAGCACTTAAATTTACTTAAAACCTTTTTTTGTTGTTGTTCATCAGTGTTTGTGTATTTAATGTGCAGCCCAAGACAACTCTCCTTTCAGTGTGGCCCAGAGATACAAAAGGTTGGACACCCAGAGAATGTGGCTGGGGCTCCAGGTGGACTTCAGACTTGGAGAGCAACAACTTGAACAGGGCAGTCCCAACCCACGGAATCTCAGGGCTTGAAGACTCCAAAACACCCTGCCAAGTAGGCACCCAGGCTCTGCTGGCACACCTCCAGTGACAGGGAGCTCACCCTGTCCTTAAGCAGCCCAGGTGGCTGCTGGGCAGCTCTAACTTTAAAAGATCTTCCTTGCATTGTTTCCCCTGCCCTGGCTCTGCCCCCCTCCCGGCTAACACAGACCACATCTACTCCATCTCCCGTCAGAGTTCTGGAGACCGATGGTGGCCCCCTGGGCTCTCCTCGTCTTTAAGGCCATGGCAGCCGCTAAGTTAGATGAAATCAGCCCTACTATGTCAGGTGGGCACTCACTGACTTCTCGAGTGTGAGAACATTTGTGATCTCCTTGCAGTACTTCTTCCTGCCCAATCCATGAGCTTCCAGGATGGCAGACTAGGCAAGAAGTCTGGTTAGTGAGCTTTCCTGTGTGTCGTTACCAGCTCATCAAACACTAAGGACCTATTAACTCTAGGCAAGAAGACTCGGTCTTTTGCCCACAAAGATGTGGGGCTATGAGTTTCCAAATACCTGCTCTGGTTACTTTATTTAGTACAGTGGTCCTCAAAGTATCAATATCAGCATCACCTGGAACTTTCTAAAATGTAAATTCTTGGGCCACACCAAGGATCCCTAGAGCCAGAAACTCTGGGGTTGAGTGCAGCAATCTGGGTTTAACAAGCTCTTCAATGATTTGTATATAATGGAAAGCTTGGGAATCACTGTTTTAGATTCACCTGGGGAACTTTTAAGTTAGAATTTCTGGGGGTTAGAATTTCTTGGTTTGTTTGTTTCTTAATACGGTTTAAAATACATGCGCAGCATGCTGAATGAACTGTCCCTGGAGCCTTGCAAGATCGCCCTTTGCTTTTCCAAGTCCTTGTTAGGAATAACGGAGGTGGAAGCATGCCAGTGTGAGGACTGGAGCTGGGAGACAGGAGCGCTGATGCTAAGCCTTGTTCTCTTTCTAACTACCTGGAGGGCTTTGAGGACATGTTCCTTCTTTTAAGATCCAATGAAATGTATAGACAATATATTAGCGATAAAATGTATTAATAGTCTATTCTGTGCCAGGTCATTAACAGAATACAGATCTGCAATGAAGATCTCTAAAACCTCTCTCCCAAAGACTCTTATTGATCAAGAACCGCAATGCACAACCACAAAGGAGAAGGCTTCTCACTTTGTTCTTCCCCAATTCAATAAATACAGTCAGTGAAAGTGCTGAGCATGCACTGTGGTCTTAGAAGGCTTCCAGTAGAAATGTACACTAAGAAGTTTCAGATCTGTAACATGGACCAGAAACTGTCTGCATAAAGCACAGATTTTCCATGTCATAACACAGTAACATTAAAATAGAGGATGCACAATAAGTCAAAAATCTATCAACTAGATTGAACTATGGCTGGCTGGATGAGATTTGCACCAAAACATTGTTTTCTGGTCCCAGTCTTTCCTTGCTTCCAGGATACTCACACTTCA
This sequence comes from Tonatia bakeri, assembly GCA_004024845.1. Taxonomy (NCBI): domain Eukaryota; kingdom Metazoa; phylum Chordata; class Mammalia; order Chiroptera; family Phyllostomidae; genus Tonatia; species Tonatia bakeri. Next base: position 99,223 of record PVIA01003370.1, read on the forward strand.
AATCTTTCTATGATTGTGTGCTAAAGTAGAGGGAGAGCCCTGGCCGATGTGACTCAGTTGGTTGGAGCATCGGCCTAAAAGGTTGTGGGTTTGATTTCCGGTCAGGGCATGTGCCTAGATAGCCAGTTTGATCCTGGTTGGTCCAGGCGCGTACAGGAGGAAACCAGTTGATGCTTCCCTCTCACACGTCTCCCTCTCCCTTCCTCTCTCTCTAAAAAGCAATGAAAAAAAAAATGTCCTTGGTTGAGGACCAAAAAAAAAAAAAAAGAGGGAGGCTGATAGGGTCAAAAATTCATCCCTCCTCCCAACCCCAGTACTTTATGATTATCAGCTTCTGATCTTCAGGGTGAATGAAAACAGAATCCTAAGGGGACTGCAAATGGACCCAACTGGGACCCAAAGTTCAGTGACACAAATTTTAGCTACTGCAGTGACAGCCAAAAAATAGTTTTTCTTCTGTCTACTTTTTCAACAAATATGTAGATTGCCTACTACACGCAGGCACTGGGAAAAAGAAATAAAGATGTTTTTGCTGCCCTGGCACTTATAATCTAGCAGGGACAGCAACAGTAAGTAAGCAAAGTAACTTCACAAGTTGCACACATGTGGAACAGAAAATAAATGAGAGTTAATAGGCCAGCATGATGGGGCATTAGAAGTAACCTAAAATTGGCCTTTATTACAGGCAGTCAGCAAGGGCTGTTAGAAAGGCAAGGGACAGACCTGGGTTCCAGTTCTAGATTTGTAACTAACTAGCTGTAAAGGCCTTTAATTTAAACAAAGAATGCTTAGAATCAAGGTGTAGTTCATTTAGCTGAAGTATGCAGACAGGCCACCTGACTTGAACTCCTTGGACCTCAGTTTAATCATCTATGAAACAGAAGAATCCCCATATTAACCCACCTTGTTGGGGAAACTGACTGAGATCACAGGGGTAAAAGAGTTTGCATGAAAGCATTACAAGTACTATATAGAAACACAATACAGTTAAGAAACCACTGGATTTGAGCTGGTAAGCATGTTGAGGGCAAGGGTTGTATATGGCTGATTGTTGAATCCCTAATAAATCTGTCTCAAACACATTTTGAATGAATGGCCATCCAATTTTTTGTGTGATTGCATTATTTTAGTTCTAGTGCCATCTCCCGATCTGGTGACAGACATATTGCCGAAGGAATACGTAGATTTCTTGTAACAAACTCTCTGGTCTCAGTTACAGGGTTAGCATCTCTGAAATTCACTTGCTAAGGTGGCCAGTCAGCTAAGTTAAGATACAGATCTTGCATGAATGTAATTACAGACTGTAATAATGCCTCCTCTACCTATTATGCATCTAGCTATTATTTAGGCGATTGGCCAAAATCTGCATATTGTCATATAAAACAATGATTTAGTCGATGACTGTAAATTAAACAGCTACTTCTTTAAGTCAAATACACCATCCTAAACTCAGAAATAGCTATTAAATAACTCAAACCACAAGTTAAGGATCAATGAAAGTAGATGGTGTTTAGGAGTCACATTCCTGAAATCTATTTTTTTTTAAATTAGTTAGTTTTTAAACATTTTTCAAAGATTTTATTTATTTATTTTTAGAGAGGGCAGGGAGGAAGAGAGAGAGAAACATCAATGTGTGATTGCTGAGGGTCGTGACCTGCAACCCAGGCATGTGCCCTGACTGGGAATCGAACCTGCGATGCTTTGGTTTGCAGCCCGAGCTCAATCCACTGAGCTACGCCAGCCAGGGCTGAAATCTATTTTCACCAACAAAGTACTTATGGGGAGAAATGGGAATGTGGTCTGTGATCATGAAGACTTTTGGGCAGGTTAAGAAATGGTGTTTGGTGGGAGTGATTATGGGTAGAATTAAAGTAAGCTCTTCCAAGAGCCATATGTATGAAGTAGAACTGGACTGAACCAACTCTAGCTTTTCTATCCAAATGCTTTTACATTCCCTACCCTTATCCTGTCCCATCCCATCCCCTAAACTTCTGAATCTTCCATGGGCACACTGTAGCAGCAGCTGCCAGCACTGATCCAGACCAAAGTGAAGACCCTCAACAGAGGAAGAAATATAGAGTCTTTGCTTTCTGACACATTTGACACCACTGGGATTTCACTGCGCTATTTTAACTTGGTTGTTCTGATGTGGAAACACTTTGACCCAATCTGAAAGCCATTAAACTTGAGCATTTTCTGTCCAAATAATGTGTCCACTTTGACCACTATCCCTGTAGAGGACAGAATAGTGGTACCGCCTACTGTGCACATTACCTGGTAATTAAAAAGTGAAAAGGTTTCCATTTTGACAAGTGCATTGTGATGCAGCCTCATCACAACCAGAAACTCTGGTCCTTGAAAAACACTTCATTCAGTATCATTTAGTTATAACGCTGGAACTTGACTCTTGTTTTTATCACTTAGCCTATGTTAAAATTGATTTCATTATATATGATTTCACTTAAAGTTATGTGAGGACTTACTGTTTACAACTGATGAACAACCTAGGGTGAGTCCTGTGCAACAGCCGCATGCTTCCAAGTACGAACTGCTGAACTCACTCAATGCCTTTCACCTCTGGCTCTGGAAGCCCTTGGAGCCAGGTGGCTGTGAGGGCCAGTTCTACCCCGAGTCCTCAAAGGACTACAGGCATCTACAAACTAGCAAGGAAGCATTCAATTGAGGGCTTTTCTTGAAAGTCCATCTTCAGTCTACTGTATCAATTTTTCCCCCTTAATTAATTGTTTCTAGACAGACAGGAAAGGAGGGAGAAAGAGAGAGAAACATCGATGTGTGAGAGATGCATCCATCGGTTGACTCTCATGCACCCCCAGTGGCGGGGGTCTGCATGAGAGTCACTCCAGGCACTCTCAACCTGAAACCCAGTAACTGCAACCCAGGCACGTGCCCCCATGCAGAATCAAACCGGTGACCCTTTGGTTCGCAGTCCAGTGCTCAAATCCACTGAGCCACACTAGCCAGGGTCCCTTAATTTCTTAGAAGCAGCTACTGAGAGTACATTTCTTCCAGGAAGCCTTCTAACACATAGTATTGATATATAAGCATTCCTTAAAGCTCATATACATGGCTTTATTTGAATTTTACTTTGTTTTTAAATGTGGTTACTCAACCAAATGGGAATACCTATGCTCTTTATAATGTATGCTGCTTAGCTGCTCGATTCTGCCATGCAGAAGACAGCTCTTCAAGTTTGCTTCCATTGCCTACCTGTAGGGTGGAATGCAGTGGTACTCCTGCAGACGCTTTTCCTCTGGCTGGTTAAGGCATCAAAGGCCAGTGTTAGGAAGTTGTATAGTTATCTGAAAATGTATCATAAGCAGAAAACAATTTTCTCTGGCAGAAAGAACCACACCTGGAGAAGGGTTGATCTGTAACCTTATCTCCCTAAATAGCAGAGAGTAATTAAGCCCTCTTCTCCTACGCCAGGGCCTTATGAAGACACAGTCATAGAAGAAAAGCCTCTTTGGAAAAGAGGGACCCAAGAGAAGCAGGTTCTGCTCCAGTGAATGGGGAGAGCAGGGATCCCATCAGGTCTGGGCAGAACAGCCTGCAGTCGGTATGGCTGACCCTGGGTATAGGGTGGTAGCCAAAAATTCATCTTTGTCCTTTGGCTCTCTACAGGAAAGATGGTGTGACCTGCAGAACCTGACCAAGGTCCAGACTACCGTCACAATCACAACCACCTCACCCACTCAAAGAAAAGCAGGCCTGCATCCAAGAGAGTTCTTACACTGGAATCCGTGATGAGGGAAAGAAGGGACAGATTAGAACCATTCTTAGCTTTTCCCTTTGTTACACAATAAATGAGCTTCATTTCTTTCTTCCATTAAAAAAAGTGCTGAGACTGAAGGACTACTTACTTTAGCTGAAGTATGCATGTAGGCTAGGGAGAAGTGTAGGGACTACATAAGAATGACTGAAGTTAGCCAACATAAGACATCTGAAGGTCTGTCTGCATCAGAGTGTTAGATTTTGATAGAAATTTCCTGGAAGGCAGAGAATGTGTTTGCAGCTCTGCGGCTGGTGCAGTTAATATGTTTGAAGATGAAAGACCAAACCTCCAGGGAAAAGATGCTGACCTCATCTGGCCAATACTTGCAGCCACTATTATCTACAGGGACCACTGAAATGTCAGACAACCACTTAAATTACATGGACAAAGCCACAAACCCACAAAAGACACCACCGCATCCTGGGACAGACACGCTGCTTGCCTGCTGCCAATTTCCCCCTCAAAGAGACAAGGAATTGCTGCTGCAGGCTGGTAATGAAACGGGCTACTTGTACCTCACTCCGGATTACTCTTGGAGTACTGGGATCAAGTCATGCTTTCTGCTTAATTCACGACACCCAAACATAACACACAGAGCAGAAAATACTCCTGGATCATGAACTGCTTTTGCTGTGTGAGGACCCACATGCTAAATGTTCAATATACTTGAGAGGATAGAAATCTGAACCAGCAAACAACAAAGGCCACAGCACAAAATTTATTTGGATTATTTACTAAATATTCATATATATATCCAGCATCACTGAACGGAAATAATGTAATTTTTTTTAAATGGCAAAGCTTCCACTGGGGTCCTTCAAGAAAGTCAAAAACTTCTTGGTGACTGTATCTCTAACAAATGGAATGACCTAACTAGTAAAGTTAGATGTGTCTCAATCAGCTCCTAAACTCAATATTGCTAACATGTTTTTCTACTTAAAAAGCAAACAAAAAGCAGAGCTTCATAATTTAGTAATTATGCCACAGAAAGATATTTGATGAAAGCAAGCAAAGCACCTAGTCTCAACAGCCTTCTTAAAATCCTTAAATTAAGGCTGCTTTCACAATACCAATATAAATATTTAGATCCCCATCTGATGCGTTTCTTCACTTACGTGAGTAGGAATGCACTCAAAACCTTACGTCTTTACTCTTGCTTTACACTACAGCTGCTGAATTAAATTGCCCAGTGCGGAGGGCTGTACTGGCTGGACCGAAACACTAGACAGGAATTCATTACGGTCTCTTCCAAGAAACCAAGATAATGTCAGTACACATTTTGGTGGCTAATGTGTTATAGCACTTATGAATACTTTGTTTTTATAACAGCAAGTATGTTTGAAAATTCATCATTAATAAGTGAATTTCATAACACACATAGAAATAAATAAATCTGTTATAAGACAGGGGTAGGCGAAAGCGGGTTTACAGTTGTGAGTTGATAAAGCTACTGTAAGAATCGTGACCTGCATGTTTTCCATACAGACAAGTGTAAACCCACTTTAGCCCCACCGCTGTATAAGAGTATCTATAAATTGTCCTTATTATTCCCAATGGCTTTAAATATAAAATTTTAATTATATTAATAATTATATAAAGTCAAAATTTTTGCCTAATTTAACCCTGTATACCAATCAGTGTATGTGCTGAAGATGAGAAGCATTTTAAGAAGTCTCATAATAAGAAACTTAAATACCACTTTGCATTGGTGATGGCAGAAAAAATGAAGAAAATTTCTTAAAAATTTTTGAAGGAAGAATAGATTTAAGAAGAAATTTCTTTGGACTCTATAGCCCTTTTTATTCTATAACTTTCCACACTTCAACATGATACCAGAAAAAAGAATTTACTGAATAAAAGTAGCCAGGAAGGGAATCAAACATTTATAAGATATATTTATTATTTTTCCGACCAAAGTGCAGTGATTTTTTAAATCTTCTTAAACAATAACTATGAAAAAAAATTCAAAAAAAATAAAATACAAATGGGAAATATAACCTTTATATTTCTTCTACTTTATTCTAATGTTATGTTTAGTCTGGAAAGCAAACCAAAAAAACTCATTTTACCATAAATCTAGTACATGCATTTCAAGATTCCACTGCTAGAAATTTTGTTGAGATCAACTTAATCACTAATAACACTATATAATAGAGCGTAAGGAACACGTGTCATTAGAAGTGATCCTTGTCCCTTATCCTCAGATTTATGTCAGAATAAAGCTGACGGTTCTGTCAGGCTCTGAACCCCGATGCCCCCATCCCAATCCCTGGAAGCAGAAGCTACGCCCTGTCACACAACTCTGTACAAGCTGTAGGGGAATGTAGCCTAAGTTTTCTTACCTTTCTATAGGATATGGCCAGTTATTTGACAAACACTAAAACACTTCTAGCAATTCATTTTATGAATTTGTTTACCAAACACATTATGCAAGAACTGACTACACAAAGAGTTTCTTTGGAATTTGGTCCACAAATTTACTTAACAGGTTGGAAATTTAAAACCTGCGAGAAAAAGAGGAAATGAGGAATCCCTAGTCCTGACACATTGTAATTACTAAAGGGATATACACATACCAAAAAGTTTTGCTCACAGAAGGCACAAACTACAAAGGGGATTTTCTTATTGAATAAAAACAAAGAACTAGCTAATGCCCTTCTTTGTTTTGTGAGCACCATAGCTAAGATGAAATTAGAATTAGATCCAAATTCACTCTCTATTCCTGTGACCAAAAAAAAAAGAAGATAAAAAAAATTAATTTGTCTTATATACTTTGTGGCCATTAATTGTGATGTAATTATGAAACATTAAAATTGACTTAAAAAGGGATTGTGATAGCAGCTATCAAAGCAATATTTCAAGCATGATTTCAAGGATGCTTTCAGGTCTAGAGTTAGCCTTCTTTGTCAAAAATCTTCACAACTTCATCAAAAACCTGTAAAGGAAAAAGAGAGTAACAATTTCAAATAGCAGATATTGTTAAAATACCATATAGCCTTAAAATGTATCAATTTTATATTAATTTCCAAAATAGATCATTAAAAACATATTAGGATTTCTTAGTTTCATCTATTTTACTTTAGACAATAACATAACACCATAAATAATGCATATAAAATTATGAAAATGATGCATTCAATTTTATTACTGTTCTTAGGACAAAACTTCTTGATCAGCTACCAAAAACTGATACAACAGAAGTGGCTTATCCTCCTACTTCTGATTCTGAAACACTTACGTTTTCTGATGTCTTACCTCACCTATAAAAAGCGGCAATGGATAAAAAAACAGAAACGACTATGTAATAAAAAAGAAAGGTCCAGAGGAAGAAGATTCAGAAATCGGGAAAAGACTGGGTGAATGACAAGGCACTAGGAATAGTTGCTGGGCACCGAGGGCTGGCAAACCACAGCTGACTCATGAGGGAGAGAGCAGTGCTGTGAGTCACAGAAACCCTGCGCCTTGGGAGCTATGTGCTCTGTGACAGAGGAGAGGAGGGCAGCTGGGCTCCTGAGCTACAAGGCTTGCATTCACGTCATAGATTTTTAAAAAATGATCATGGTCCAAATCATAGTCTCAAAGTGCCAATTTTCCAGTGTTTAAGAAATGAGTTTTGGAATTAATAAACCACCCACTCCTTAGGAATAACAAGTCTGAGGTTGTAAAATCCATTTTAGACTCTACTCAAAAAGGAGAAAAAGCCTAATTTTTCATTGAGTCTCCAGTGTCTTGAAAAGCAAACTATTCTCTTAGTATTTTTTTCTCTCCTGCCTAACCCCTCCATCACATTTTTACTTGACTTTTTTTTAAGGCAGGCTAGAGATACTCACTTCATCAATAGATTTAGAAGCATCTATTTTCTTGACTTTTCCCATTTCTTCATATAAGTCAATAATTGGCTTTGTTGACTGAAGGTAGGTTTGAATTCTGCAAAAAAAAAAATTAAAAAAAAAGGAAATATTGCAAGGTTGTAAGTATCTATCCATCTTCCCTCATGTTATAGGAAAGCTTAGAGGAAAACACTGGATCTGACTCAACCGATTGCCTTACCATCACCTTAGGTAAGCCATTTCACATATTTAAGCATGGCGTTTTCTTTTTTTCTGGACCAAACGAGGCAAGTGCTTAGCCTGCTACTCAAGTTGCAAACTGAGGCTAAGGTGGCTATTTTATGAAAACAGCAAAGTACCTCTTTTCCAGGCTCTCTCTGTTGTCATCACTCCTCCCACTGCTCTTTCCCCTCTCGAGACACCGTTCAATACAGATCTGAAAAGATCAATAAATTAAAAGTTATTTTGAAAAGGACAAAATAAAAAGGAGAGATAAGAATCTGCCATTCTTTTAACCTGAAAAGAGAATAAAGTTTTAAGAGTTAAAGAAAAAACCTGCATTAAACCAAATATGTCTAATTCATTAATCAACATATAAAGTCCTTTTAAATTTAAACATGTGGTTCAATTTATATAAACTAGGTTAAATAAGTACAGAGCATAATAAGAGTTTATTCATGACTCAGTTTTTCCTGTGTATTTGTTTTCAAACCGCAATAAAAAGATCTGTATGTGTATGGTTCCAGCTAGGATATATTATTATTAACTTATTAGGTATGAATTACAGGCCTCAAACTTTGTTCTATTTCTGCTTACTTTTCAATAATTCCATAAATATCCAAATATTTAAAAATCAACATATTTGCATTGTAATAAAGTACCCCTTTTTAATTGTGAATAAACATTCCTTGGTTATAAAGCTATGGTAACATTCTAAAGTTAGCTTTGAAGAATAAGTGAAAACATATTTTTGGGGGCTGGAAGAAGACAGTTACATTTTAAAACAACTCAAAGGCTTCAGCAAGTCCTTCCACCAGAGGACATTTGCAATTCAACCAGCCAATTTCCTTCAAGGCAGTACTTCAGATTTTTTTTTTTTAAGAGAGAGAGAGGGGAAAGGAGGGCGAAAAAGGAGAGAACACTGATGCGAGAGAGAGACACTGAAGGGCTGCCTCTCTTACGCGCCCAACCACCAGCAACCTGGGCCATGTGCCCTGGCTGGAAATCAACAGGCAGTGACCCTTCGCCCTGTGGGTGACGCCCAACCAAATGAGCCACGCTGCTCAGGGCAGCACTTCAGATGCTGACTCCTTCAGGCTGCTGGCATTAATTTAATGGAGTTTACAGGTGTAAAACAGGCCTTTTAATTAAATGATTCCAAGAAATTAATTTAGTTATTCAAAGGTATGTCTAAGTATGTTATTAAAAGTACCAGCAAGAAAAAGAATGCTTTCCTGCTTTTTTTCCCAAGATCATTTTACTCGAGAAGACAATCGGCTATCTTAAATGTTTCGGTAAAATAGGAAGTTTTCTCAACTTCCCAGAAATGTGTGCTTCTTTTCCAGTAAACAACCGTCCTAAGGCAAGATAGCAGCTCATACCTAAGAAGTAATGGGGGGGGGGCAGCTTTATCAGCTAACATTATTGTACAAGTCAATTCCTACTTAAAAACGATGCTAGACAAATTGTTCTTTTGGGAAAAAAAAAAAAAAGCAAATTTTAGGCCCATGTTGCTGACACCATTAAGTGTGTAGCACTCCAAAAGTAAGACAGTGCTGTTCTGTCCATCCAATGTTCCAATTCGAAAAGACGCTGCTGCCAACACAGGATGTGAGTATCAGCAGAGTCACTTTGGCCCTGGCTGGTGAGGCTAGGCTGGTTGGAGCACTGTCCTGTGTTCCAAAAGGTTGGGGCACAAATGGGAGGCAACCAACTGATGTTTCTCTCTCACATTAATGTTTCTCTCTCTCCTCTCCTCTCTCTCCAAAATCAATAAACTATATATTTTCAAAAAGTCACTTTGTATTTCTGTATAGCTGACAATCAAGTTGCTTAAAACCCATGTGGGCAGATGACCATATGCATTACCTCATTATTACAATCAAAAAACAGAACGAAAGCTACATCTGCCTTCCCATCCATGGTCTTGTTCCAACCTTGAAGGTTCTCTTGATTTCTTGGAAACCCATCAATCAAGAATTTATTCTTCTGAGCATTGGCAGCCATCATCTGATCCATTTCCTAAAGGAAAAGGAAGATTTAGGGTCAATACTACATTAACAAAATTCAATTTCTTAAGCAGACTAGTGGATATGTTGGTGCTTGTTTTATTGCTATTCTTTAAATCCTAAGTAAAGTGTGAAGGATGAATAGGAAAAAAGACTTAAAAGAAAATGATCCAATGTATTAACATGGTTGCTGGTAGAATTATGGACATGTACCCTTCCCCCACTTTATGGGCATACACATTTTTTGGAGTCTCTAAATTTTCTATAGTAAGCATATATTGCTTTAACATATACATTCACAAAGTTATAAACAGCAAAAGAGAAAAATAAGTACTAACCAGTATCTTTGCTTCAGCCACTCGAGACCCTATCCTGTCCTCCCTTTCCTCTTCCCAAGGTATTCTGCTGTGGTGGGAAGTACGTATGCTGCATCTAAAGGCACTTGGACTATCTGCAATAATTCAAGTCCAACTGCAAAAAGCTCTGGAAAATTATAACAGACTGCTAGCACTAATTGTAAGTGAAGGAGTCAATATTCTATTTTTTCTTTTAATTGAAGCTAATTAAACCTAAATGCCACTCACTATCTACCCCCAAACCCAGGGAGCAAAGAAAACACCGCCTTCAGAGAGACAGCGAGAGGGGCACATTCACCATCCTCTTCCCAAGTTGAATTTAAGCAGAACGTGGGAATACGTGAATGAGGGATGCAGATGTCTCATCTCCAAATCCTCACCACACCAATCACCATGGGATGAGCACAGATGTGTGACTTTGAGGAAGTCCAGAGCAGCCTCTATTCCACTGCAAATCAATATCTGGTCCCGTAATTGCTCAAACTGTTTTCTAGTTCCTCAAGAATAACGGCCGTCAGGACTCCTGATTCCTTATCTGAGGGCTGGTTTATTCCAGCATCTAGCTTCTCCAACACTCACAAAAATTCCACAGCATGCTTTTGTGCCCCTGCTATAACATTTCTACACCAATTATCATAGTGGAAGATATATGAAGAGGCACATAAATATTCTGCTCACTCAACATACATTTATTCAAGGCTAACTCACGGGGGACATGAAGAGCGAGGACACAGCCCCTGGGGAGCTCACAGTCCAGTGGGTAACGAGTATGTAATTAAATGTGCTAAGTTCAATGATGAGGCATAAAAGGACACTATGATAAATCAAAGAAGCAAGCACAAACTACCTGGGAAACTTGGAAGCTTTATCTAAGAGGTGGCAGCAGAACTGAATCCTGAATAGTGAAGTGACCGGCAGACAGGGGTCCAAATACTTCGGGCAGTGTAAACTGCACGTATAAAGGCTCAGAAATGAGAGAGTGTACAGCTCTGATGAACCTGAAGTAAGCTGGTACAGCCGAATCTTAGGGAGATGTGACTAGAAAGTGTGAGGGGCAAGATTCATGAAGAACTTGTTATGCCACACAGAGGACTGGTTTTCATTCCGGAAGCAATACAGGATCACTAAGGAGCTTTAAGCAACGAAGAATATGCTCACATCACCTTTCAGGGGGGAAAAAGTCACCCTGACTACACCGTGAAGGATGTATTCGAAAGGGACAAGAATGATTCAGACAAAAAGACTAGGAGGAGGCTCTAGTGATAGTCAAGAAGAAAAGAGGGCCTAAACTAAGGTGACAGTTATAATAAAGAAAAGAGATGAAATAGAAGAGGATTAAGAGAATGATAAATGGAAGGATCTGCTCACTGAATGAATATGGGAAAGTGAGGCAGACTTGAAAAATACAGCATAAAACCCAGATTTCTGGCCTGGGCGGCTGGGTAGATGAGATGGTAGACCCATTAAGCAGGGCAGGAAATAACGGTGATCACATTTTAGATGATACATTCAGTCTCTGACATGGTGATTCTGGGACACTTGTAAGACATACCCATGGATGCCTAGTAGTTCGTTAGAAATGTAGGTCTGCAGTTCAGAAAACAAAAGCATACTATAGCTACAGATTTTGGCACCATTAGCACATGGAAAGCCTTAGAAGCACGGCCAAAACCATCCAGCAAGAAATATATAAAATAACACGAGAACCCAGGATAAAACCCTGAGAAATATATGGTTTAGGAAACTCGCCAAAGATTTATCAAAGGAGACCCGAGAAACAGTAGTTATTGAAACAGGAAGAGAATCAAGAAAAATGGTGTCACAGAGAACAAACAAGGAATGAGTTTCAAAAAGACAGTGAGCAGAGTTAATGCTACAAGAAAAATGACCAAAATATCCCCTGTATTTGATATAAATTATTGGTAACAACAGCAAGAACAGTTTCAATGAAGATGGACATAGAACCTGACTGCAAAGGGTTATGAGTAGAAAATGAAAAAGTAAAAAATGTAGACTGGTCTTTCATGATGCTTAGCTATAAAATGGAGAAAGAGCATTACATCCAGAGAATAAGAGATTTATTACCCTGGAATAGAAGTAGGTTATTCCAGTCTCTGAGAGAAGAGTGTGTGTGAACAAGCTGCTCTTCATCCTCAAGTTTCTCTGACTCCATCCAGATGTTCACATATCTCTTTCCCATCGAGTTTAAACTATTCCTTGCTACTCCCATTCTTGCATTTCTCCTTAACTTTTTCTTACCTTTGCAAACACTCATTAATGACTAGAAGTGGAAAGTTATAAAAATGCATCTTTTTTTTAGATGGGAAATATTTTACTTTGATAGCTGTTAATCTTTGCACTTCATTCTGAAGACAGTGACGCACACACCAGAAAAGGAGACACCAAGACTAAGAGAATGGCAACAGCAGGAAGGTCATGAAAGACAGGGATACAGGGAGGGAAGGAGGTGAGAGGAAGGAAGGAAGGTTACAAAAGAACAGAAAAGGGAAAGGAGGAGGGGGAGGAAAAAGAGGGGAAGAAGAAAAAGAAGAAACAAATGGAAAAGAGATCATCAAGTGTGCACATATGAATGCTAGACCAAAGCAAAGAATGCTTGCTACTGTCCAATTTCTTCCCATGTGGAAGTGGAGTTCCCACTCTTAAACACCATGATCATCGTCGACAGAGAAATTCAATACTCTGATTTTTTTCATTACTCTAAAGGTAGATTTAAATTCTCGTTTCCTTGCTGGTTTAAATTGGTTGGCATTCACATTCCTTACCCTCTTTAACAAACTGATGGTTATCTCAACTGGCACAATCTTTCCATCTTTAATGTATTTTTCAATGAGTTCACCATACTGTGAATCTGGGTTTTTCCTTTCATCACGAAGAAGTTCTCCTGCAGAAAGGTGTGTGTAGCCATATTTCTGAAAGAAACAACAAATAGGGGGAAAAAATTAGAATATAGTTAACCCAGTAGGACTATTGGTTTTATTTCTTCATTTTAATTTCTATACTCTATTTTTTCTCACAATAAAAAAGCTTTGCTTATATAATAAATATTGTAAAAATTTAGCCCTGGCTGGTGTGGCTCAGTAGATCGAGTGCCAGCCTGCAAATCAGAGGGTCACTGGTTTGATTCCCAGTCGGGACACATGCCTGGGTTGTGGGCCAAGTCCCTAGTGGGGGGTGCACGAAAGGCAACCACACACTAATGTTAATCTCCTTCTTTCTTCCTTCTTTCCCCTCTCTAAAAATAAATAAATACAGTCTTTTAAAAAAATAATAAAAATGTAAGAGAGGTTGCATGCAATCTCTCAGTTTGCTTAAAAAACATCTTTTACCTACATAAAGCATGGTAACTGTAATGTTCACAAACTGTGAAATTCTCCCAAAATTTATCTAATTATTAAAAGCATCAACATCTCATTATATTCCTTCACAAACACAATAAACATTTAAATGTTATTAACATTCAAAGAAGTGCCTAACAAATATCTGTAAGATTCAAGGCAGCCCTAGCCAGTACAGCTCAGTAGACTGAGCGCCAGCCTGTGAACCAAAGGGTCACTGGTTCGATTCCTGGTCAGGGCACATGTCTAGGTTGCAGGCCAGGTCCCCAGTGGGGTTGGGGTGCATGAGAGGCAACCACACATGATGTTTCTCTCCCTCTCTTTCTTTCTCCCTACCCCTCTGTCTAAAAATAAATAAATAAATAAAATCTTAAAAAGAAATTCAAGGCAAAAACAAAACAAAACAAAACAAACAGACCCCAAAACTCACCACTGTTGGCTGTACCCACCTTCTTTAAAGTCTGCTTCCCTTCCTTAAATTCAACATGCGTAAACTGAACTCATCAGCATTTACGTAACAATCATTCTTCTGTTTTGTTACCTTTCTCAGTAAATAGCACACAATCAAAAAGTATCTTACCAAGTATTACTGTCTCTCCACCTAATAAACGAGCATCTTCCTTCCTACTCTCCAAAGTCCATTTCCTACTTCTCTAGTGAGGTCTCATATTAGAATGGGAATACAGTTACCTATTTTATAAGTTAGTGGGATGATTAAATGAGGTAATACATGACAATTGCATACCAGAGAGCCTGACAAATAGTAGGGGATAAAAGCCATCAATTACCTCTTTGCCATCATGAAAATATTTATCTTAAATAATCCAGAAGCATCTCCACATTTTATATATACCATTTTTATATTTTAATATGTATATGTATATATTCACTTTAATGGTTTATGATAGACTAATGAAGGGGCTTAAGTGAGATAATAGATATGAATATCCTATGAAAGATCAATAAGTATAATATTATGACTGTGATAATCATTAAGGACTTACATATGATGTATTAGGTCATAGGTCACAGTATAGGTAGTTGAGCTAAGTCATGTAAGATGCTATGGTATTGTTCTGCCATTTCCCCAAGGTCAGAATGAGAATACAATATAGATCTAAGAAATAATTCTGAATATTGAAAAGCTTCCTCTATACAAACTTGTACATTCTCTTTGTTTGAATCAAAAGAATCATAAAATCTATTTTTTAAATGTTTTTACTCTCAAACATGAGGACACTCTCAGAACCATATCCAATGTTCAGTTACAACAATCATCTCATCCCAAATTCTTAAGACTCCCTAAGTGGGTTTTTTTTTTCTTATCCATAGTAAGTGTACAATAAATATTTGATAACTTAAATCTTACCTTTAATTTCAATGTTAAGTTTTGAGGCAGCCAATATAACCACCCCCTTTTAAAGTAGCATTTCAATTACACATTTTACAAAAACTCTCTCAATCACCTAAGCTACAGTGAATTTCTCTCTCTTTTGGATTGCAGAAGCCATACATTCTCTACCCCTATTTCCAAAAATTGTTAACTAAATTTGTTCCTGCTCCCTAAAGTAAGTTACCAGGAAGGTGGTCAGCAAAGGAAAACAAACTCTAAACAGTTTATCTGCTGACTAAAATTGGGCCTAAAGTTTGGTGAGAAGAAACAAAAACTATAGTATCATACATGTCTCTCAATCATATAGTTCCTTCCATTAGAAGAAATGACCACAAGTGTATTTAGTTGTTAAAAGGTCTTTAAAAGAATCCCTATCATTTATAGAAAATGGAAGTAAATGAGGGCTTAATTATTTAAACTATTATGTTAAAATTATTTCCACAACACACTGTCAAGTATAAGCACACTTTTGAAAGATGGATGTAGAAAGGACTTTATAAAAAATAAGGTGTGACCTGCTTTCCCATTTATTATGTATAATTTTTAAAAGGAATTTTGCATATATACTGTCCACAAAATTTTATAGCAGCTTCATTTCCCACTGCTTACTTGGGCTCCTGCTTGGAAGTCTAAGCTTGCTGGATGCTCTCACTGGTCTAGAAATCACAGCAGATGGTAATACTGAATAAATGCAGAGACAAATGGTACTAAATAATGGTAAATGCTCTGTGAAACACCAACAGTACAATTGCTCTGCAGGGACTGCCTCTGCTGCACGTGAACAGAGACAGCTGGAAGCACATCTTAGTAATTTAGAAATTAGAATACACAGTTTGTTTCCTGACACTGCAGAGCTCAAATGTGCAAACTTTATTTTGCAGTAAAATGGGTTTTGGTATACCACTTTTTAAAAGAGAAACTACTTTGCAAACTGTAGAGGTATACAAGTGATATTTTTAAAAATAATTCATTTGTCAAGAAAGAAAACAACCTGATCTGCAAAGCCCCCAAACAACCCAAGGAATTTAAATAAATATAACCACATCAAACCTTTACATGTGTCTATTTCTCATCCACATTCCACTTTAAAATATATCTTCCATTTATCAGTTACTTTTTTTATACTATATTTTTCTTAAGGATTCTGTGGAAGCTTCTTATCACAAAGTTTCTACAGCAAAAAAGCAACCATCACTTACATAGTAGTTATTATGGTATTTTAGTAACAGCTACACCTTAAAGGCTTGTTTTCAAGCATTTTGCTGCCATTAAGTAGTCACTGACTGCAATTTTGAGGAAAGCAAAAATGGATATGCCCTAGGCTTAATCAAAACTTTCACATTCTCTGAAATGTCCTAACAATTAAAATCTTGTGGGTCACTAACTACAGTGTTAAGAGCAATATTAAAAACCACAGTAGGTTACAAATACCATAAACTATAACTACAATTTCAAGCTACTATTCACCTAAAAATACATTCGTCTAGTGACGAATGTATAAACAGTGCATTTACAATAACTGTCCTAATGTTTTACTTTCATTTTCTTTCTTAAGAAGTTAAAAAACAACTCTAACTTTTTCCCCCACAAAGATTTGGAGGAAGGAAAAAAGCACAATGTTCTCAACAAGTACAAAATGGCATTCTATATTACTACTATGAGGCAAATGTTGACAATATTATGATATCAAATCCCAAATCACCTTGATCAATTTCTCTCACCTCCTAGCAATTTGTCTTTCCTTCTTTCTAAATTTAGGTAGACATGGTTATGTGTAAAGAAAAACGATCAAACAAAAACAACAACAAATAAAGAGTTCAAGGTAAATGGCGAGTTCAAGGTAAATGGCAAGTCCCAGGAGGCAAGAAGAGATCCAAATGCCAGGCACCTCCTCCTGCTAGGGTGGCAATTAGAAAGTGCCACTGCACTGCTACTGAGTCTTTTATTACACAGAAGGAATGTAGCAGAGATATGAGATACAAATATATTTTTAAAATAAACCAGAAAGGAAGGGAGAACTGTCAATATTTGCATATGACAAGATATTGTATATAGAGAACCCTAAAGATTTCATCACCCCAAAAAACCTACTAGAACACATAAATGAACTCAGTAAAGTAGCCAGATATAAAATATTTCTGATATCCAGAAATCAGATGCATTTTTATACACCAATAATGAACTATCAGAAAGGGAAGCTAAGAAAACAATCCCATTTCAACTGCATCAAAAAAATACCGAGGAATAAATTTAACCAAGGATGTCTATACTTGGAAAATTATAAGACATTGAGGAAAGAAAATGAAGAAGATACAAATAAGGGGAAGCATATGCCACGTTCACGGATAGGAAGAATTAACATCATTAAGATGTCCACATTACGCAAAGCAATCTACAGAATCAATGCAATTCCTATCAAGACACCAATGATATATTTCACAGACTAGAACAAATGTTACAAAAATTTATAAGGAACTGTTACCGAACAAAGTGGGATTTGGCTGCCTGCCACTGTACACACGCATAACACAAAGATTAATGGGAAGGAAAAAGGTCTTTATTAAAATGTTGCCTGATTTTGGAGGAAGCTGGGAACTTGCTGGATCCAGGCCAAGCTCTCCCATAAAACACAGAAAGAAGCCAGCCACCCTCAGAACTAGAGTCAGTGTCCAGACTCCCCGCTCCACTCTCATCTGTCCTCCTGGGGCCCAAGACTGTTACACGAACGGTGACGGCTCTCCATCAGGCTCTCTCTCCCTGGGGTGCACACTTATGGGGCCAGCACTGCCATTGCCTTGCCGAAGCTTCTTCCCCTTGCCTGGGCCACTGTCATATCACCGCAGCTGGTTGTGCAGTGGCTGTGTCCAGGGGGGGGCCCCCAGAGCCTGAAGCTGCTCGCACTCCCAAGGCCACCAAGCTTTCCGGACTGTGCATCCATGAGCTGGGAAGGGGCTTAGTCCAGGATCTGGGCTGTGCAGCATGGAGCCACAGGGTCCTGTGGGCCGCCACTAGTGAGGCGCACAGGCCAGTGTGGGACTCAGCCTTCATGAGTCGGTTCCTGACCCAGCAAGCAAGGGCAAGGAAAAAAAACTGATGAGTCTCCATGTGCAATTCCACTTAAAAAACTGGGCCCAAAATCCTATGTGCTCCTGAAGCAAACAGGAGGGTCTTTTTCTCTGTCCAAACACTTCACTAGCCTGGCACACGCCTTCTGCAGTGGCCTTCTCCTGCCACCAGGATCCAAAGGGGGGAGATGGTTTCTAGTCCCATTGCAGCTTGGGGTGTCACTTGTCCTGAGCCTGCTTTGTTTATCCTTACCTGGGGGTATGGAAATCTATCATGTAGTTTTGGTCCCACTACCTCTGGCACCTCCTGACACCTCCGTGGGGGTCCCTCCCCTCTGCAACAGAACCACAAAAGACCTTGAATAGCCACAGCAATCTTGAGAAAAACAAAGTTGGAGGAATCACACTACCTGATAACAACTATACTACAAGGCATAGTCATCCAACAAGCACGGTACTCACATAAAAACAGATAAATAGTTAATGGAACAGAACAGAGAGCACAGAAATTAACCCACACTTTTATGGTCAATTAATATTTGACAAAAGAGGCAAAAACATACAAGCAGGTAAAGACAGTCTAATCAATAAATGATGTTGGGAAAATTGGACAGATACGTGTAAAAAATAAAACTAGACTACCTTCTTACATCATACACAAAAATTAAGTCAAAACGGATTAAACACTTACATGACAGACATGAAACTAAAAAGCCTAGAAGAAAACATGGCAGTAAAATCTCAGACATTTTTCATAGCAGTATTTTTCTGATATATCTGGTTAGGCAAGGGAAACAAAAGAAAGAATAAACAAATGGGACTATATCAATCTAAAAGTATTTTCACAGCAAAGAAAACTATCAACAAAGACAACCCATTGAAGAGGAGAACATATTTGCCAGTAACACAAAATTTATAAAGAATTTATAAAACTCAACACTAAAAACCAAACAATCCAATTAAAAGAATTAGACACTTCTGAATAGACACTTCTCAAAAGAGGACATACAGATGACCAGTAGACATTTGAAAAAATGCTCAATGTCACTAATCATCAGGGAAATGCAAATTAAAACTATCACCTCACACCTGTCAACATGTCTATCATTAATAAATCAACAAACATCAGGTGTTGACAAGGATATAGAGTAAACCAAACCCTCATGCACTATTGGTGGGAATGTAGATTGTTATAGCCACTGTGGAAAACAGTATGGAGTTACCTCAAAAAACTAAAAATGAAACTGCCTTTTGACCCAGCAATTCCACTTCTGGGAATGTATCTGAAAAAACCTGAAACACCAAAGTGAAAAATGATATGTACCACTATATTCATTGCAGCATTATTTACAATAGCCAAGATCTGGAAACAGTCCAAGTGCCTGTCAGTGGATGAGTGGGTGAAAGAGCTGTGGTACACTTACACAAGGGAATACTATGCAGCCATATAAAAGAAGGAAATCTTACTTTTTGTGACAGCCTGGATGAACCTGGAGAGTATTTTGCTAAGTGGAGTAAGTCAGCCAGAAAAAGAAAAGGACCATATGATTTCACTTAAATGTGGAATCTAATGAATAAAATAAACAAACCAACAAAATAGAAACAGACTCACATATATAGAGAACAGACTGAAAGCTGCCGGGAGGTGGGGAGGGGAGGTTGAGGGGCTGGGTAAAAAAGGTAAAGGGACTGAACAAAAGAAAAACAAAAACTCATAGACACAGACAACAGTATGGTGATTACCAGAGGGAAAGGGGATGGGTAAGGGGCGGTAGAAGAGGGTGAATGGGGGATGAATAATTGTGGAAGAAAACCTGACTTAAGGTCGTAAACACACAATACAATGTACAGATGATGTATTACAGAATTATACACCTGAAACCTATATAATTTTATTAATGAATATAACACAAATTCAATGAAAACTTAAAAAATAAATTAAATTAAATAAATAAATAATACAATGGACTGAGTTAAAACTACTAGGTGTCCTTTAAATAGCTGAAACATCCATGAAACATTTAAGACTAAGTTTAGTTTGCATTCCCTGGAAGACTGGTGAACCTTAAAATCTAAATTCTGGTTATGTACTATCAACAATGTAGCAGCAGAACACCTGGACCTGCTGCAGGTGCTATACAGAGCCATTCTCACTCACCAGTCTGGTACTTGTTGCAAACAACGGCTGTAGAGCCTACAGCATCCCAGCAACACTTCATGCAAGGCTATCGTTATTTCAAAGGCATTCCCAACAGAACTTTTTCCAATTACACTAAATGAAGTGTCTGGTAAGGACTTTCCAGGATCAGTATCTGCCAGTCTCAGGGAACCTACTTTTCTTTGCTGCAAGAACAGCTAGCTACTCAGTGCACAGACAGCACTTCGAACTGGTCAACTGTTTAGAGGGTTAGAAAAAGGTTTTTCCTATAATCACTATTAAGGAAAGATTAACAACAACAAAAAAAAACCACTATCCAGTGGGAAAAAAGTTTAACTGTAATATTTAACTTAAATTGCTGGCATATTTTCAATCTCATTTTTAGTCTGTCATCACTGGATTTCCAAATGTGTGCACTGCATTTGACCATGTGTATTTAATTGCAAATCTACATATTAATATAAACTATGGAAGTTACAAACCCAGCTAAATCTTTTCTTAAGCATAAAGCTTTAGCAGACAGACTCCAAATTAACACAAAGCATACTTCTTTCTCTAATTAAAGAGTAATATTTTAAAAGCTTACATCCTGTAAAGCAGAAAAGAGGAGGGATATAAATGAATTCAACTACAGACAATTACAGCACTATTTCATTTTCCTCAATGCTTTGCTCTTCATAAAAGAAAACCTTAATTCAGGCAATATATGGAACCTATTTTAAATCCATAAATATTTATTGAATGTCTACAAGGTGTCAGGCAACGTGCTCTTTCAGAGAAGGTAAAAAGGTTATATTCAAAAGGATGTAATAGTGACTTGCATATACAAGTGACTGGAGTCCTACTATTAATTAATAAAGGCAAGTCTTCATATATGTGTAATGTTTGCCAAGGAATCCAGTCTTCACCAGCCCTGTCTGCCTGAGGAAGAACTTGATTCTTCAAAGGCAGTGGCAGGAAGATAGAACAATAAATAAAACTTAAAGAAAGGATGAGTTAGAAGCCACCAAACAGGCTGTTTCCTCATTTGCATAGGCCTGGATATCTCTAACATTTTGCAGAAGGCTTCTCAGGTCATTGAGGACTCAGGTATCTGATTTACATACCAAATGGCCCCTATAGCAACTATGAACTGGAATGTTAACATTCCAATTTCATTCCAGTGTGTCATTTCCAGTATTTTTATTTCTTTTAATTTATCTCAGCCCTTCTGAATCAATCTGCATTCCTACACCAGAGGGGGATAGAAAATGACCAAAGATAAAGATCAAGCCCAGAAACCTCCAGGGATTCCAGGAACTTAGAGGCAATGATTTGGAAACTTCAACATTAATGGATAGGCACTGAGGTCTTGTTACTCTTAGGAAACACTAATCTGATCTTGTTAACTAGATGATCAACTCTTGAAGTCACTGCAGAGCCCACAAGCTACACCCTCACTTCACCACAACCCAAATATTGTTGCAGGTGGTCTAAGAGCCTGGAAATCAGTTAATTCAGTTACTGTAAGAACACTCAAAGGACAGACATCCAACCACTCAGCTGCAGCCCTAGCCTCCATGCTTTCACCGTATGACAAAGTGTTTTTGAATAGTAAGCAGGCCCTACTGTACTTTTTTTCTCACTTTAAAAAGGTAATTAACATTAAAATGAGAATATCATTTACCCTAGGAATATGAAAAGAAAGTCACCCTAAGAAAAATAACTGCTTGAGAATGCAATTTGTAAAGAGCTTCATCACAAAATACCACAACATGTTAATAGCTCAGGTTCTCTCTGAGAACTAAAATTTGGATTTATGAATCAGCATTTGAGAAAAATGTACAAAGGACACCAAACTCTGAATTCAATAATCCATGCAAACATGGCATTTGAGCGTCTGCAAAGTTATCAAATGAATACAGAAGTGTATTTAGAGAAGCACACAGAATTCAGCAAGAATCACAAGTACACAGCCTTGAATAACGTCATATACTCATAACACTGAAAGAAGCTAAGAGATAAGCTTTAATAACCAAATTTTGCCACAACCTAATGTGACATGGGAAATTTATTTAACCTTTCTTAGATCCTAGTTTCTTATTTGTAAAATAAAAATATACACTATATAACCAAAAATAATATCTACACTACACAGTTAATACTGAGGCAAAAGACAGTCAGGAAGGGAACTCCCGCAGGAGCCCCGCAGGGCTTGGATGAAGAAAACATCCATACATGACAAAGACCCCCTAAGACTGGTTGTTTCTGTTTTCTGGGATAACTTTGAATCATGGAATGCGCCTGCGCACTACTCCTGATTCATTATAATAGCATTATAATAAAATAACATTGTGGGACTCCCTTCTCCAATAGCCAATCAAGAAAATCTTGGGAAACCACACATGCGCAGTAGCTCTGAAATGTAACTCTTTGTACCTGCACAATAGAAACCCGCCAAAGACTAGCCGAGAAGCTTCCGCCCTATAAGAAGAAAATCCGCCCAGCCCACGTGGTCAATCTCTGCTCAGAGTTGGCCCGCTCCCATGTTCTGTGGAGTGTACTATCGCTTAATAAATCTTCCCTCTGTCTTTATACTATAAACTCCGTGTGTTCGGCTCAATTCTTTGTCCCGATCACTAAGAACCTGGTTACCCGTGCCACCTGTGACAATACTATTAGCTGTTAGAAGCATCCCCCAAAGAACATACTCCTAAAAATGTGCTCTGTGCTAGTAGATTCAAGACCTACTGTCAGAGTACTGAGATAGGTCAGGGAGGAGTCCGACAAACTCATACAGGCTAGTCCTAAAGCAAAATACAAAATAATCGGTGGCTAAATTACAGATTACATACCAATAAAGGTACAGAACTACCTTAATGGCTCAAGAGCAAATGAAATATATACAAGGAAAAAGCAATGTGAAAGAATAACCATAGAACAAGTAGAGTTATAATATATGAAAATCCAATTCACTATGCGAATAGTCTCAAACACAGAGACTCCCAAAATTGGCATAAAAAATGTATTTGAGTACATTAAAAAGTTTATGAGAACCAACTGACTAATTAGAAAATATAATTTTAAAAGATCCTATTCAAGTTAATTATACATAAATTTTTTAAAGATCCTATTCTACACAGTAATAAAAACTTAAATTTAGGAATAAACTGAAAACTAATATATAAGAACTGTATGAAGTACTAAAAACACTTAAAAATCAGTATCAAAAAAGGACAAGCTCAGGCTGGTGTGGCTCAGTTAGTTGAAGGGTCGTCCTGTAAACCAAAGGGTCACAGGTCATGGGTTCAATTCCAGATCAGGGCAGATACACAAGGTAACAGATACATGTTTCTCTCCTCTCTCCCTCCCTCCCTTCCCCTCTCTCTAGAACCAATAGACATGTCCTAGGTAAGGGAGGGAAAAATAAGAAAGAAAGAAAAGCATTATGTGTTTCTGAACAGAAAGATTCAATACTGTGAATAAATTTTCCAGTGGACTCTACAGGACACCTACTACATTAGGCCACACTACCAAGACACAAAGTCAAAGCAGCTCTATGTAATACATAGAAACAAACACAAAGAGGCTGCCAAAATGAGCAGACAAAGAAACATGGCCCAAATGAAACAACAGGTCAAAACTCCAGAAAAAAAGAACTGAACAAAATGGAGATAAGGAACCTATCGCATGCAGAGTTCAAAACACTGGTTATAAGGATGTTCAAAGAACTTTGTGAAGACCTCAACAGCATAAAAAAAGATCTGAAACAAAGGACACACTAATTGAAACAAAGAACAATTTACAGGGAAACAACAGTAGAGTGGATAAAGCTGAGAATCAAATCAATAATTTGGAACATAAGGAAGCAAAAAAACAACCAACCAGAACAGCAAGAAGAAAAAAGAATCTAACAAAATAAGGATAGTGTAAGCAGCCTCTGCGACAACTTCAAGAAGCCCAACATTTATATCATAGGGATGCCAGAGGGAGAAGAGAAAGAGCAAGAAATTGGAAATCTATTTGAAAAAATGAGAGAAAACTTCCTTAATTTGGTGAAGGAAATAAACACACAATTCCCAAACAAGATGGATGCAAAGAAGCCCACTCCGAGAAACATCATTATTAAAACGCCAAAGGTTAAAGATAAAGAGAATCTTAAGAGCAGCAAGAGAAAAGCAGTTAGTTAGTTACCTACAGGGAAGTTCCCATAAGACTGTCAGCTGACTTCACAAAAGAAACTTGGCAGGCTAGAAGGAATTGGCAAGAAATATTCAAAGTCATGGAAAGTAGGGACCTATAGCCAAGATTGCTCTACCCAGCACAGATATCATTTAGACTTGAAGGATAGATAAAGAGCTTCCCAGACAAGAAAAAACTAAAGGAGTTCATCATTACCAGACCATTATTATATGAAATGTGAAAGGGACTTATTTAAGAAAAAGAAGGTCAATACTATGAACACTAAAATGGCAATACATACATATCTATCAACAATTGAATCTAAAAAACAAACTAAGCAAACAAGAATAACACAGACAGAATCATAGATACAGAGAGCATTTTGATGGTTGCCAGATGAGAGGAGAGTGAGAGGGAATGGGTGAAGTGAGAGGATTAAGTACAAACAGGTAGTTACACAAAAGCCATGGGGATGTAAAATACAGTATAAGAAATAGAGTAGCCAAAGAACTTATATGCCTGACCCAGGGACATGAACAAAGGTGTGGGGATTGCCTGAGGGAGTGGGAGTTGCTGGTGGAGCAGTGCAAAGGGAGAAAAATCAGGACAACTTTAATAGTATAATCAATAAAATATAATTTTTTTAAAAAGGCAGATGCTCGACCTTGGTAGTAATAAAAATGCAAATTAAAGCAATATGATTCCATTTTCCACCCATAGGATTGGTTAAAATAAAAGAGATTGTTATATCTAGCTATGGCAAGGATATGGGGTAGGGGTGGGGTTGAGGAAAAAACAGCCTTCTCACACTTTGCGGGAGTGTAATTTGGTTCAGCCTTTTTAAAGGGTCATTTAGCAGTGTCTATCAAAATTAAAGTTTGCATACCCTTTGGCTCAGTAATTCCACTTCTAAGTGTTGTATTACTGAAATAATTGCACGTGTACACAGATATACGTACATCAATGTTCACGTCAGCATCATTTGTAAATAAGATATCAAACTGTCCACCAATATATGAATGGCTAAATAGATGACTGTGTATGTCAGGAATGAAATAGAGCTATCTATGTTCTGACATGGAAGGCTATCCAAGATAAACTGTTAAGCAAAAAAAACAAAAAACAAGCAAGTCACAAAACAATAGGAAACGTGCGCACACATGTAGTCATGCATTGTGCCTGTGTATAAATGCATCAAAAATGGATCAGAAATGTACACACACAAAAAAACTGATGTGATTATGACTATAGAGAACTTTCACTTTTGACCTCATGTACTTTCAAACTGTTTGAATCTTTTATAATACACATATAAAATTCTTAAAGCTTTAATTTTTTTCAGAAAGCATTTATATTATCCACACATCTCTAAGTGGCAAATACCACAAAGCAAGAAGAATGACTTAACTGTTTTATTAATATCAAACCCTATGAGAACAGCAAAATGAAATTCAAAGTAACCTAACATTAAGGATACAAATCCCTATATAAAAAGCATCATCTAACTTCAAGAAGAAAGGGAAACAGTACCTGCAGAATCAAAAACTTATTTAAAACTAAATACAGAGAATAGCAGCAAAATATCAATTCAGATGTCTGGATAAAAATTTCCTGGAATGTGATCCATTCCTTAAACAAAGGAGAAACAACAGTACAATACAACAACACAAAAACACACTGCATGGGCATGAAGTCAAGGACTATAGGAGACAGAAAACAGTCCAATTGTATAGCCCAGACACAGGTGGGAATTGAGAGACACACTAAGTTGGGAGGATCCAAAAGGCACCACAGCAAAGGTTTAAAAGGAAACATATTTCAATGAAGCCTTACTCTAGATACTAGAATTCAAAATTACAAGTAAGGTATTGTGGAAATGACATCTCCGTGGCAAAGACAGTATCTCCACGCTACTTCTCATGTCCAGAATAACCCCGTGGAGCACTTTCAGAACTTTCTTGTGTTAAGCAACCTTTCAATTGATATTTAGAGAAAATGAATCTTGCTTGGGCAACAAAGAATGATCCTCATGTTTAGTTCATCAATCTGTGCTAATGGAAGTGTGAGCAAAACCATTATTTGGATTTAAAAAGTACTACATATTTAAAAGGTGGTATAAAATTTACCTTCATGGATGCATTTTTTTCAATCTATAAAAAGATACATTTTTGATGGCATAGCCATCAAATCCTAGCCCAGCCTGGGATTTAATGTTGACCATAGATAACTGTACCCATTTATGTAATATGGAGCAGAATACTGTAAGGGACCCTTGGTTCTTGATTAGAGCCTTACCTTTTCCAGATAAAGGAAATATCCTAAAAAGTCCCAAGTTAATAAGAAAATGTTATGGGGGTGGAAATGTTCCTGCTATAACTACACAACAGGAAGAATGCTGGAAACCACTCTGCAAAATAGGCAACTTCTCCAGTCCCACTAATCTAACTTAACTTAGACCCAATTATGCTCTAGAATCAGTCAAGGAAGTAATAAGAATCTGTTACGCTACTCTTCCTTTCCGTCTACCATTACCGCCCCCCCTTCCACTCTCAACTCACAGATGCTTAAAGTTACACCTCTTCTGTAGTTTTTGATGCACTTATCAACCTTTTAATCCCTACACCATAGGCAACAGAGAGTGTGGACCCTGAGAGTCAAGATAACTACTAAGAAGGGCCGCAGTGGCTGAGCTCAAAAAAACAAAAAAACAGAGGCTAGCAGCCATCTCTGTACAGGGGGCTCTTACACAAACCTCACTTCAGGGAGAACCCTGCACTAAGCTGCTTGCCTCCTGTACTGAACTGCCTTCCAGCACAGTGTCTCTGCCATCTGACCACCTTCACCAACCAGTCAGAGCAGCCCCATTCTCACCAATCAGAAGAGTGCCTTTTGGACCAAAATGCAAAGATTGGAGTCCTCATTTGCATGAGGACAGACCAATCAGGGACTAGGTGCAGGGACTTCTGTTTATATAAGTCAAGTCCCCTGTGGCTTGGAGAGCTACTTTCCCTTTCCACTGAAGACTCAGAGCAGTGTTTTTCCCAGCTGGACCAGCAAAGATGCCTGTCGGAGCACATCAGAGCAGACCAGAGCTGTCTAGCTGGAGAGGAGCCTGGTCCCATGGTGGCTTCGCAACAGTACTGCTCCTCAGCTGCGCTGCTTCATAATTAAGCTGTAACACTATTTAGCTGTTCCATAACCATGCTGTTCTCACAGCCCTGCTGTATCATAATTGAGCTGTTTGCATTGAATAAACTTTCTTTCTTCACTACACCCCAAACTGGGGACTCCTGTTGGCACTGAATTTGCATAGGACAACAGCACACCATGTCCTAATGAACGAGATAGAAGATCTCATTAAAATTAAAAACTTCAGTGCTTCCAAGGATACTACCAAGAAAATTAACACACAATCCACAAAACAGGAGAAATTATTCGGCAGCCATATATCTGAATAAGAGACTTCTATCTAAAATACATAAACAACTTTACAACTCAACAATAAAAATAGCAATAACTCAATTAAAAATGGGCAAAGACAATTTTTAAAATGCAATATTACAGCGGGGGGGCGGGGGGAGGGGCACGTTGGTAAGGACAAAGGATCCAAAAAGACATTTCTCCAAAGAACACACACAAACTATCAGTAAGTACAGGAAAGTTACTCAACATCACTAGTCATCAGGGAAATGCAAATCAAAACCATAATAAAATTCCACTTCACACCCACTAGGATGACTAAAAAAAAAGAAAACGGGTAAGTGTTGACTGGGACTCTCATGCCCTGCAGGTGGGAATGTATGTAAGACGGTGTGGCCACTTTGGAAGTCAGGCAGTTCCTTGAAAGGTTAAACATAAAATAGTTGCACGTTAAGTAATATTCAAAATATATAAAGAACTCCTGTAACTCAACAACAAAAAAAACAAACAAAATTTTAAATGGGTCAAGGGCTTGAACAGACGTTTCTCTGAAGAAAATAATACAACAAGCCAAAAAGTAAATAAAAGATGCTCACATCAGTAGAAAATGCAAATCCAAGCCACAATGAGATACCATTCTACACCTACTATGACGGTTAAAATTAAGCAAACAAATGTAAATGGTGTTGGTGAGGATGTGGAGAAACTGGAATGTTCCTTGCACATTGCTGATGGGAATGCAGAATTGTTCAGCTGCTGTGGAAAAGTCTGTTAGTTCCTCAACAAGGTAAACAGAATTGTTATATGGCCCAGCAATTCCACCCCTAGCTATATACCCAAAAGAACGAAAACAGGGACTCAGACAGATGCTTGTATGCCAACATTCATTGCAGCACTATTCACAAAAGCCAAAAGGTTAGCCCATGTCCAATAAGATGAGCAGATAAACAAAATCTGACATAACAAACACCTGACTTCAAAAGTCTTCATTCTTTCTAATACTATGCTATATTGTAAAAAAGTTGGCCCTACTCTCCCATTTCTTAAATCTTTTTAATTGAAAAAATACATATGTACATAATTGTTCTATTTCAAAAAGCTGTTTCTTTCCCTGCCTTTACCCATTCTTTGTTACCATTCTGAAGTCCTATGTAAATATGAAATACAGAAAGACTTTATAAATACAATACTTTGTCGCTCTCATTCATACAACACAGAATGGCAAAGAAGGTACATTTGAAAAATTTGCTTCTTGAGTGACTATACTGGATTACACAATATCTTAGTCTGACATCTAGGATACAGATCTGTTTTAGGCTTAGCGAGACCACCTACCAGACTTCCATACCCTGAATTTTACAAAAGGGAAAATTGAGATAAGCTGATTTGCCAGTTAGTGGAAAGAAAACTGGCACTTGAAACCAGGTCTCCTGGCTCTCAGTGACTCATGCACTCCTCAGTGGGTCCCTGAGGTAATTCCTAGGTGACAGATATGGAGATAGACTCTTTTGCCTTCAAGCTACTATGGTCTTTGAATACAGAATCTGCTGGTGGAAATTAAAAAGGAGACTCAGAGTTGATGGACTTGATCATTTTGTTGTATCCTAGCATGGAGATGAGATCAGGGACTTTTATCCACAGAGCCAGGCATATTTGACCCACCGCTCAGCCAGATCCCGACCATCCTAGCTTCCTTCGTTTGCTTCATTCTTGCCATTCTCCACTTCTGACACCATTCCACTTTCCACTTGTCTCACCCAATAGTCACTAATTAAGCAGCAGATAAAATTTCCCATTATTTAAAAACCTAAATTAACCACTACGTCAATTCCCAATTACATAATCAAAACACCATCCCGGTTGTCTTTCTACTCCCATAGACACCAAGAAAACAGAAATTCATGCAATCTACCTAAACCTAAATCATAAAGGTAAGTCCTACAGATCAAATTAAACATAATACTTCCCAAGTGCAAACATCAATGACTACTACATTATGGAAATTCCAAACAGAAAGTGGTTGAGGAAGCAGTCGTTTCTGTGCCCCAAGTTAGGGCTTGTTGATATAGAATACAGCCTAATGATGAATGGAACCAACTTATGGGTCTTCTGGAGAAGACTGATGGAACCCAGGCATGGAACTTACTGTGTCAAGGAGCCCACTCCCTCAAAGAGAAAGTTTCTGAGAATGACAGGTAACAAATGGTGCTTTTTCCTTTACCAGATGAGGACCTTTGTTCACCATGCAGCCTAACACTGTTGGCAAACAATAAATTTGAGAGCATGTCAAGTTACACGTGTTCTCTAATAAGTCCTAAATGTTTTTATCACATATTTAGTCTGTAAAAATGTTCCTGATTTGTCACGTTAAAGCAACTGAATTGTTAGAGCAAATACATTTTCATATGGCAACTGGACTAAACATATTAGCTTTAAGGTTAACAGAGTCAGGGTAATCACGTCAACATAACACAAAGAGTAAGACGGTTCTCCCCATCTCCACCCTTTCTCTCTAACCTGATCTCAAAGTCCCGTTACTAGAGCAATGTCTCTGAAACGCTCTTAATTTCAATTCAGAAGGACAATCATTAAAATACTGGAAGTTGCTCAAGGTGAGTCAGTGAGTGAGTGGTGAGTGAGTGTGAAGGCCAAGGACATTATGTACACTACCATAGACCTTACGACACTGTACATTTAGGCTACACTAAATTTTCAAAGCATGAGATTAAATCAAGCACAAGTGAAAATGACACAATCAAGAGATGAGGAGAACATGAAATGTTGGGAGGCCGCTGATGGCATAACATAGAATACTTACTGTTTTGTTCTTTCTTAAACCTCATCGGAGGATATATTTACTGATTTCACAGAAAGAGGAAGGGGGAGAGAAGGAGAAAGAGAGAAACATCGATTGGTTACCTCCTGTATGCACCCTGACCAGGGATCAAACCCACAGCTTAGGTATATGCCCTGACAGAGGATCAAACCCACAACCGTTTAGTGCATGAGATGACACTCCAACCAACTGAGGCACCCAGCCAGGACCACAGCATACTGTTTTACAGCAAACTTTCTCTTACGTAAGTATAAAGGACATACTTTAAAATAACAATAAAAGTATAGTGAATACATAAGTCAGTAACATAGTAGTTTATTTTCATTGCCAAGTATTATATACTGTACGTAACTGTGCTGTATTTTCATACAACTGGCAGCACAGGTTTGTTAGACCAGCATCACCACAAACATGACGGCTAGAGCACCAGGCAATAGAAATTTTTCAGCTCCATTGTAATATTAGGGGACCACCATCATATATGTATGTCTGCTGTTGACTGAAACATCATTATGTGGCGTATGACTGTATACACTAGAAATATGTATTTGGTCATCTACATGACCAAATATGTATTTTTCTTATAAATCACAGTATCACAGGAAGACAATCAAATAATCATGAAAATAAAGGCACATTACAAACAGATAAATGTTATAAAGAACAACAAATTTAAAAACTGGTAACTATAATATAAAGGACAACAGAATTACAAGTCAACAGATGTGATGAGGTGCTCTGAGAACATCCAGTACAGAAATCTGACCTTGTCTAAACCTGGGAGGGCAGGTTTCAGAGGAAACATTTAAGCCCATGGTTCCCAAACTATAAGCCAAAGTGCCTGGAGTACAGCAGCTAATTCACCAAATTATCCTGGGTTTAAATTTCTACAGAAAATAGCAATATTTGATGTCTGTTATATATCATGTGAACTAGCAGCTCAGGGTAGCTCAGTTTCAACTTTAGATCATGGCACATTCTTTTTGAAGACATATCTTTGTGACACTGATGTTTTCGTCGGTGCTTGTTGTGACAATAAGTACCACACAAAAAGTAATGTGGAAAAGGAAGTGAGGATGGAAGTGTACGATCTGATTCTAAGCTATGAGAAACTACAGTGCCCAAAAGGCATTTACATCCCATTAGTTAAGTAATTGTGGAAAGGCAACTGCTACTTCTTTTGAATTATAGGTATTATTTCTTCAAACAGCTACAAAAATTGTTAGAGAATACTTATTAAGTATTATTTTGACCTAATTAATAAATAGAACTATTAGATATTTCTTTTAACTAGAGTAGTTGTGAAAAAATTTACTGAGATGCTAAGGGAATCTCTAGTATTTGGGAATCTCTGTATTAAGTTAAGATCTGAAGGATGAATAGGCATTTCAAACACCATGCAGTAGCAGGAGCAAAAGACAGGAAAGACAGGGTCCCCATCCTTGAAGATGTTACATTTAGCTAAGGAGGCAAAACTAAAAGATAAAACATTTTAAAACTTGAATACTTGCAAAAATCTTTCATATCTTTTCTCATTAAGAGTCTACCAAGTGTGTGTCTATCCCCACTCTACACTGAGAGCCCCTGAAAGCCTACATCCCAGCACACAGATATGGCACGGTTTGCATTCCGGAAGCATTTCTGGGTCAACTGCACTTTTATTAGGTTTATTCTCCTTAGGCTTTTCTCAGAAATGAAAGCTCCAATTGCCCTATGCAAGGGTAACTCTGCTTTAAATGTTCTCTACTCCCTCACATCTCCCAAGTGCTGCTTTTCCACTGACCTTCAAAATTGAGGCCAGGCATATTAACTGCCCTGGGAAGACTTCCCTGACCCACTAGACTGAAATCTGGATGTTCCTTATCTAAAAAGTGTATATTGCATATTTCTATCACAGGACTTCCCCCTTTATCCTGTAGTAGTCACTGATAAAATTCATTGTCTCCCCACTCACTGTAAACTGGTGATAGCAGGGTCTGTGCCTTATTTATCTCAGCAACTACCACGGTGTCCAGCTCTCAAAAATGTTTTCTGAATAAACGACAAGTACAGGGGATTAAAAAAAAAAAGACTATTTATGCCATTTCACCTTAACAGGCTTCTTGGAAAAAAACAAGGAAATTTACTCAAAAATTTCAGAAAGAAAATTTACAAATTTGCAAAAATGAAAATGACTGATAATCATCCAGTGCTGGCAAAGAATCAAATCTTTATATAAATATAACAACTATAGTGTTTTTGAAAAGTAATCTGACAGTGGAAGAGGGTACAAGGGGGATAAATGGTAACGGAAAAAACACAATAAATGTAAATAAAAAAAGAAAAGTAATCTGACAATTAATTATCTATTAAAATTTGAAATGCACCTATCCTCTGACTCAACGATCCTATGTAGGGGTTCAGAATGAATCACTTCAAGATGTGCCTCTGTGGTATGTGGACTATTTTGAGTTAAAGGCAACCAAGACCTACTTTTAGGAACCTTACTGACAAAAATAATATGCAGTATTATGTTTACAAGTAAATTTACTGCCCTGGCTGGTGTGGCTCTGTGGATTGAGTGCCCGCCCATTTGATTCCCAGTCAGGGCACATGCCTGGGTTGCCATCCAGGTCCCCAGTAGGGGGCGTGTGAAAGGCAACCACACACTGATGTTTCTCTCCCTCTTTCTCCCACCCTTCCCCTGTCTCTAAAATAAATACATAAAATCTTTTTTTTTTAAATGAAGGTTACTTAAGCACTGTTTGCAGTAGCAAAATAATTCCTGGAAACTATCATGAATGTTTATCAATAGGGGAATGGTACCACCATGCTATGTAACATAGATTTTATAGAATATTCTGCAGCTGCTAATAAGAATGAATCAAATCTACATGTAAAGACCTTTGCAAAATCCATGACACACTCAGTAGAAAACAGAATATTCCCAACTGGACATAAAAATGATAAACATATGCATTTTTATTATAAGAATATTAAGAAAGAGATGAGGAAGCAGTTAACACAAAGAGAGTTAATACCAGTGACCTCAGATTAGAGGACAGTAACTTTTCCCAAATAGTATTTAACTTTTGTAACTTAAAATAGGTCAAAAATAAAAGAAAGTTTTAAAAACAATATTAATATCAAAATATAGTCTTTCCTCCATGTTCTTAACAAAAGAAGTCCTATGTTACAACCACTTTTAATGAAACGGTGGTGCTTCAGAAGAGTCAAGAATTCTGTGAACTATCTTTTACAATAATTTAAATTGCCTTTAAAAAAAACCCCAACAACCTATCTCTTACTCTACCCTATCCCACCAAAAGGAGAGAGAAACCTATTCTTAAAGTAGCTTAATGTCCAGTGTATCTTCCTATCTAGTTTCATCTATGAATGGTAATCTGCTTCAGGGATTTGTAATCAGGAGCTTGGAAATTTTAGAATGCTCAGATTTTCACAACCATACCATTTATTCAGAGAGTAAACAGAAATGTTACATGAGAAACTTGAGCAAGACGGAGGTAGGTCTCATTCAAATCCCTCTATCCTGAAACTGGGAGAATTAACTGCTACTTGGGCGCCCCCTGGGGATCAAATTTTAAGTTTATTTACATCTTTAAAAATTTTTTTAATCCTCACTACAAAACAAGCTTATTGATTTGCAAGAGAGGGGAAGGGAGGGAGAGAGAGCAAGAGAAACACTGATGTGAGAGAGAAACATCGATGGGTGGCTTCATATGTGCCCTGACCAGGGACAAAACCTGCAACCTAGGTATGTGTCATTATTGGGGATTGAACCTGCAGCCTGAGACCTTTCAGTTTACAGGACAAAGCTCCAACCAACAGAGCCACACCAGCCAGGGTAAAAATATTTTTACGTCTTTAGGACAAACTAGTATTCTCTAAAACTATTTAAAGACTACTTATTAAGCACCTACTATGTGCCAGGCACAATGTTCAACACTTAAGACACAATGATAAGTAAAATCGAGTTTCTGATTTCTACATTCTTAAAGTCAGTATCAACCAAAACTTTCTAAGGACAGCACGTAAGATGGCCAAAGTATGAGTTACCCAAAAAACTTGGAAGTGAGGACAAAAAAGATAGGAATGCGTTTTGGGTTCTATAGAAACCAATTTGACATGGCTTTAGCATAATTTGTTTATGTAAGCAAAATATTCACCATTTTTAAAAGAAAGATTTAAACATCCCTTCCAGCTAACACATGCAAAATTGTAGTTGTTATTTTCAAATACAAGTTTGAGTTATGGCACCATAATTTTTCATGGGTGAAAACAATATAAAGTTTAGTTTTAATAATTCATAAATAAGGCAGTATTCCCATCATGATTTTTTAGTAACAAGTTATCCCACAACAACTCTACTCTGAACACCAACTCTAAGAGGATTGCACTGATCTTAAAAATGGCTAATTTTCAAAAACAAATTGGGTATGAGAGGACACAGAAAATAGAAACAGTTAGAAAATAAAACAAAACTGAAAAAGACCAGTACAAATAAGTGGGCAAAGTCAAAACTAAGACCTCTCAAACCTTTCTTTTTTAGTTTAGCACACTTTTAGATTTGCCTTTTCTTCCTCAAGATCTGGGAGAGCAAGCAACACAAGTAGCCTTCCCCTCCAGAAAGAAAAATAAGCATTGTCTTCCCTCCACCTACACCCTCATGCCTAAAGCAATGCCCCAGGCCATTAGACGACCAGATAGTGGCAGGCTCTATAGCCAGGTTCCTAAAATGCACTTAGGCAGGCAGACTGATCTGGAAATCAATGTACTTTCCACAGAGAAACAATTCTATTTCAACCACATTTCAGGGTTCCTGTGAGCTAGATTAGCATTGGCATGATAGTTTGGAAATTTAGCCTTGTTTATATAGCTTTTTCCCTACAGGGAAAAAAAATCAGTTCCAAAAATTACAATCTTTTGGAATTCAATTAATGTTTGCCTGCTAGTAAAATATTGAAAGTACAAGGAACTTATAAAGAAAAAAAACTCTCTGATTTAAATGACCATAGACATTCTATTGTTTAATAGTCGACTGGATGATAGCAATTACTAATTTATAAACTATTTGGAATTTGCAAATATCAACTTAATGTTTAAGGCAATTGGAATCAACAGTAACTATTTTCATGACAGACGATAGTTTAAAACAGTTTAAGCTTATACAACTGCTAAAATCTTAAAGAGTAACATGATAAATTATAAGTGGGTGGCAGGACCAAGCAAAAAGGAAAAAGGACTCATGGACATGGACAACAGTGTGGTGATTGCAGGGCAAGGGAGGTGTAAGGCGGACTAAATGGTAATGGAAAAATACAATAAAATGAATTAAAAGACATAAAGTATATATGGAATTTTGGAAAAAAATTTTAAAATACCTCATTATGGAAATCTTATAATAGATAATTAACAGGTTTAAAATATTATCAGCCCCTACTGACCAGAGATCAGAATAAATACTAGTTTCAGAATATGTAGATTATTTTTAATCCAGTGCAGTAACGGGTATTATTAGTTTGGTTGTGGACACTTAAAGCCACTTCACAATTCAGAAACAAAATATTTAAGTGCATTCAAATATAACGGTCATAAACTAATTTTTAAAAAGTAACACTACCACAAAGTAAAAATAACCAATCTCAGAAATTAAGGTCAGGATGTCTAAAATTGAGAAAAAATATTTGCATATATATGTGCCAGAGACTTTATTCATTTAATATTCACAAATACCATACAAGACAGGTATTATTTTACCCTTTTTACAGAGAAACTCAAGCTAAAAGTAACAACTTCCCTGGAACTAAAGAAAAAGTAAATGGCAGTTAGGGTTTGACTTCACATTCATTTGACTCTAAAGTCTTTGCTTTCCTCTATCATGCTATTTACACGAGTCATTTCATACATAAAACAGAAACTCGAAATCATCCCATTGTACTTGGCTTCTAAAAAAGAACCAACAAAATTGAAGAAAAATATTTACATATTTTTTGGTTGAATTAGTTTCACTTTTATTCCAAAAAATGATCGATAAAGATCAATACAGCTGTAGAACACATAATGAAGTAGATGTTACCATCCGACTTCTGGATGCTCTTAATCTAGGACAGGAGTGAACAACATGAACACAGAAGAAAAGTAGACGCCCAAAGCTAAAATAAGCCACATCATGCGACAGAGGGAATTATTTTAAAAGTTCTGGGTCAAAACTTTCGTTGGTTACCGAGTTTCACAGCTCTTGGTGTTTTAAGCACCCATGTCACCTCTTCTGTTTCTACACATTTTGTTTTCCTTATCTCCGAAATATTCCCCAGACTGTCCAATAAGCATTTCTCTTCAGTGTTATTGCAAGCAACCACGTATCTGTTGTAAAATTTTTAACAGAAGTGGTAACCTTATCATGATTTGGAAAAAAAAGTATCACAACATCAGAGTTGGGAGGTATTTTACATACTCTAAACTAAACTGGGTGTACGGCCTGCTTGTTCTGGAGGTGACAGCTGAGACTCAGAGAGAGGAAGTAACTTAATCGTCAACGAAGCCTGAGTTGGCTGGGCAGGGCCTGAGGTTGGAGCGTGATCTCAGCACTGGGCTCCACGGCTTTTCCGACCACATGAACTGCGTCAGGACTGGCACTGCCCATTGAAAAGGCTAGAGGTTCTACTGGCAGATCACAGAACACCTAAAGTAACAGTTTATCCGCTGGGACTTCTTTCTAGGGTTAAGGCTGGTTGTTGAAGGTTCGTAGTTTAGAGAGCCCACAGAAAACGGCAGAGTAGAAAAATCTGTCTCACCCTGGCCGGGTGGCTCCGTGGTTGGAGCGTGGTTCTCAACATCAAAAGGTTGAAGGTTCCATTCTAGGTCCGGGCACTTGCCTAGGTTGCCCGTTCCCCAGGTTGGGAAGAGTATGGGAGGCTACAAATCGAAGTTTCTCTCTCCTCCCCACCCCACCCCCCGCACTCTCACTCCCCTTTCTCCTCTCTCTAAAAGCAATAAACACATCCTCGAGTGAGGATTAAAAAAAGAACAGAAAGAAAAATCGGCATGCCCTTCAGACAAGCAGCTGTAAACCGACACTGCCTCTAACCAAAATCCGCGCTCCTGCTGCCTGTGATTATTCCACACCCAGCGGACACGCTGAACTTTGCCACACTGAACTCTGCGCGCTGGGGAGTCCCCGGATGCTGAACCTCTCTCGTAATTCCTCTCCGAGCCCACTCTCAAGACGAACTTTGTCACAAAATACAAAGAAACAGGGGCGCAGGAACAAAACGAGTCCAACACTCTCCCTCCACTCCCGTGGCCCCCAGAGGCGGGCGGACCTGGACTACTAGTCCCGACAGGCCGTGCGCCTGGGGACCCCCGATCACCACCACGCGGGTGGCGCGACGGTCGCCGGGACTCGTAGTCCGCGGCTCCGTGGCTCTGGGGGCCGCGGACGGCGGGCGCGACAGGACAAGCTGGCCCAGCGTCCGGTCAAGTCCAGGAGCCCGCCAGCTTCCCGGGCCTCACCTCGACGATGCGAGTGCACTGGGTTCCTTTGCCGGCGCCGGGACCGCCGAGGACGAACACAACCAGCGGTTTCATGAGGCGGTGAGGGCCGAGGAAAAGCGGCCGGCGGGTCAGCAGCGGGAAACTAAGGCCCAGGACGTGCAGCAGCCTGTGGCCGCAGCGGCTCAGCATACACCGTGTCTCGGCCGGACGCTTAAGGAGCTGACAGCAGCCGGCCGGCGGAGGCGCGGGGCGGGGCGGCGGGAAGAGGGCGGGCCGAGCCGGCGCCCGCAGCGGCCCTGCCGCCTGGGCTGCCGGGGAGTCCTCGCGGGGGCCGGAAGAGGAGGGTCTTCCACTGCTCCTGGGGCGGTGGCGCCTGGGCCGGGCAGACCGGGCCGCGCCCCCTCCCCTCCCTTCGCCTCTGCCCGCTCGTTCATTGGTTCAAACCCTCGGTTCTTTATCCTGTGCATCCTCGTGTCAGGTCTGTGCTGGATTCTGTGACGCGACACAAGCGAGAGCAGAGCCTATTGTCTCTATTCACAAGGAGTTTAAATTCCAGTAGGGAGGCAGCCGACCTGAACAAGCCAACACACGAATAAGTAAATACAAATAGCAACAAACGAAGAAAAAATAAAATAGCAATATGAGCTTTGAAGGGGAAAAACGGAAGAATGACAGGGGTGAATGTAATTTGGGAAAGGTAGTCAGAAAAGACTTCCGGAGAGGTGACATTTAGGCCAAGACATAAGGATAGGAAGAGCAAAACCAAGCAAAGACTAGAACACAGTGTCACACGAAAACAGAAAAGCGTATGCAAAAACCCTGAAACGGTTTGTGTTAGAGAAGACAAGCCCCGAGCTGTATGAATGACGGAGTACCAAAAGGTGCGAGAGTTAGACTGGTGGCAGGTCATTCGGGCGCTTTAGTTGAGGAAAGGAGTTTGGGTTTATACTCAACTGCACTGGGAAGCTGTTTAACTCTATCTCCGTTTCTCTGCCCCCTGCATGAACAATCTTAAAGGAGAAAAGGAGTCTAAGGAATGAGTCTTGGTGATCACAGATTTTTAATAAAAGTTGGAGGGAGGAGGAGGAGCCTAAAAAGGAAGAGCCAGAAAAGTAGGAAGAAAAAACATATGAATGTGGTGTTCCGGCAAAAAGTATTTCGGGTGGGATTTTGGTGATGCAGCAGTGAACACTGTTAAAAACAGATAAGGATAAATCAATTGACTTTGGCAACAGGAAGACTTTAGACTAATGAATACTACAGTTCTACCTAAAGCAGATCACACACTATATTTAATTTGAAGCTAAATTAAAGAGGAATGGATAGGAGATGAGGAGCTGAAGACAACAGAGAGAATAAGGGGTCAATGCTTAGTTTGTTTAGGATGACACTAGCAATGATAATGTCTATTAAAGTAGCCACCAGCCATATATGACTATTTAAATTAATTACATTAAATACAATAAAAAATTCAGTTCCTCAGTCATACTAACAA
Source organism: Tonatia bakeri (assembly GCA_004024845.1). Lineage (NCBI taxonomy): Eukaryota > Metazoa > Chordata > Mammalia > Chiroptera > Phyllostomidae > Tonatia > Tonatia bakeri. The sequence continues at coordinate 138,808 of PVIA01003370.1, forward strand.
AATTTCAAGTGCTCAATAATCACATGTCTAGAGGCAATTGTACTGAACAGTGCACATACAGGACATTTCCATCATCACAAAGTGTTCTGTTGGGCAAATACTGTATTAGAATTTGCATTTAAGCTACTAAGATCGATGTGAAAGAAAGGAAGAGGGGCAACCCCTTGAAAAGAAAAATCAGATGGGTTCCAAAGGGCACATGAGCAGCCTTAGATGATTAAAAGGTTTTAGAGGTAAAGAAGTTCATGTATAATAGGAGTTACAAGAGGGTACAATTATAGGAAAGTTTGAAGGTAAGGAAGCATTCAGCTGAGGGCAAAAGGAAGGGAGTAGGGTGTTTGAGGAAAGTGAAGGTATGAAGTAGACATCTTTGAGGGTGGAAAATTGGCTTTCTAAAGAAAACTAATCAGTAGGACTTCTGAGCAGTATTAGGAACTCATTTGGTGTTTGAGTTTGTTGACCTTAAAACAAAATCAACTGGGTATTCTGTCACCAAAAATGATTTATTTGGGAAAAAGGAAGTACTGTAATCCAATGCGGACAAACATCATGAGCAATATACATGAACTACATAAGCCCATTCAGAACTCAACTTCAACATCACCCACCAGGAGCTCCTCCCTGACCTTCAGGTTAACATCTGCCCATGGTAAGAGACTGCACTGCTTTAGGGCTCCTCCCACAGGTTCTAGCTCCTCCAGAGGCCCTACCTATTGATTTTGTGCAGGTTAAGGTCTCTGTCATAAATTTTATGAAGATTATGGATTTAAATGTATTTGAAGATCTTTGTTCAGGTGCAGGCAAAGAGAAGACAGGTGGTTGAGTTTATCCAGGGTAGGAGTTTTGCCAAACAAGTACAACAGAGGGAGAGTGAGCCAAGAGGATATTGGCAACAGAATGTTTATGATGATGTATGTGGTCTCAAAACCATACAGAAAGCAATTTTTGGCATGTGTCATGAGCCTGGAAAGGGGTCAAAGAATTAGCAGTGTTGCTGTCGCAGAATGGTTGCAGTACCGTACTTAAGCAAGTGAGCTGGCAGTACAGATGCTGGTGGTCTGAACAGGATATTTGGAATTGAGATTTCAGAGGTGGTGAGTTTCTGGTAATGCTAAGGTCCAAGGTGAGCCAATGCTGGGTAAGACATAGGAAGTGGAAGGCTGAGGCAGAATGAATGTCCTGTTGTTAGAACTAAGAAGACAGGGTGCTAAGTTTATCATCTGAGTAGAAGCTTAAGTCAGGGAATATTAGAGTGAAGAAGGAGACTATGAAAGAGGAACTAAGTTGTTGAGGGCAGAGTGAACAGAAGGCTGGGAAATGATGGCAAACAGCAGGGGAGGATGGTGACATAGCCTTCTGTCTGGCTACCCTCAGCCTTCTTTTCCCTCTACTCTGCCTCTCCCCTATTTCCAGCTTCCTCCCAATCTCATTCTACCTTTTCTTCCACTTTTTTAAAAATTTTCCACCTTTCCTTCCCTTCTTTTCCCATTTCTAACTTCCTCTCCTTCTCCCCAAGTACTTCTCTTTTCCTCTCCTTCTGTCTACCCTCTTATTTTTCTTTGCCCCTCTTATCCCTTCCCTCTTCAGCTCCTACTTCCTTCTTTTCCACATTTATACCTTTTCCTTCCCACCACAGAAGATGGAATAGAATATCTCAGATTATCACAGCTGAAGAAATCTCATTATTAATATTTATTCATATTCCTTCATGAATTCCTCTTTTGTTGTTTATTGAGCCCTATGATAACTCCCACCTCACTGACCTAGATGTTACTATTATGCTCATTTTGTGAAAGAAACCTGAAGCCATATGTTGTCCAAGGATATTAAGCAGCAGGAGCTGGAATTCTGGGCTTCTGAATCCAAGTCTCCTGTTCTTGTTGTTATTGTTATAGAACTAGGTATCATCTTGTTAAATGGCAGTATACATCAGGGTTGAAAGAAGCTAAACTAAGTTCAGAACCTTCATGTTACAACATGGAAACAGAGAAACAGAAAGTAAGTAACTTGTCCAAGATCTTGCCACACTTTAGATATTAGGGCTCAGGAAGGATGAATAGACAGGGGTATCCTACCAAGAGTAGGGCAAAGTCCCTATGCTACTAACAACTCAAACTGAACTTAGGAAACACCTATGAATCATTGAACTTCAGATTTTCATCCTCAAACTGGGAAATGGAAAGGTAAAATGAAAACCTTGATGTAGATGATCTGTAGGATCCTACCATGTTCATGTTCTTTGATGAAAAAAAGGAGTTATCCAATTGCTCATACTAATCCTTTTAAGGACATGTCCCTGGTAACTAGCACAGGGATTTGAAAACTTTTTGTGAAGACCTAGGTAATAAATATTTTAGGATTTGTGGGCCATATCATCTCTGATGCATCTACTCAACTTTACCACTTTAGGTACAAAAGCAGACCCAGACAATACATAAATTAATAATAAGTATGGTTATATAAAACTTTTTATATGGACCGTGAAATTTGAATTTCATATAATTTGCATGTGCCCCAAAATATACTTTATGTTTTTAGCTATTTAAAAATGCAAAAATCATTTTAGCTTGCAGGCTATAACAAAACAGGCACTCACAGGCTATAGTTTGCTAAACCCTGACCTGGCAAAATGCCTAGTGTGAGAAGTTCAATCCAAGCTCAAAGGAAGCCTCCAAACCTTCATGTTCTGGGGAGGAGAAGTTAGGACACAGGTCAGCTGAAAACAAGAACAGCCGGTCATATTACTAAAAGGATTAGGAGTACAGCAAATAGAAGGGCACAGCAAAGCAAATATGCCTTCCCTTTTCCTTTGTGCACATTCTTTTAAGTAACTTTTCTGTAGTTCTACTGGCAGTTAGACTTGAAAGATATTAAGGTATGGGTCTGTGGTAAAAGGGTCTAGGAAGCTTGCTTTTAATGAAGTCCCTAGCCCTCTTCACATGTTTTTAGTTAAGGCCATAAATAAAGTCTTTCTTGCTCTGATGATAGAGTCTACCAGAACTAAGGATTCCACACAAGAATCTGGGTCCAAAACTTCATGGTATACCTATACATAGCATTTTGTAGTGACTTTTCTCTCTATGCCTCCCTGGGGAACTATGACCACAGTATGTTGAGTACTTACAGTCCTATACCTTGTCCATGCTAGGCAACTAAGGAAAATGTAATGTGAAAAGAAAAAGTTAAACACAGATATCTATCTCTGCCAAGGGTTTTCCAGGGAGTTATTTCCAGGAAGAACAAGGCTAGGCAAAAGAATGGTTTATTATTTACTGGCTCTTTGGACCTGTCCTGGTTATCTATTGCTATATAACAACACAAACCCAAAACAAAATGGCTTACAACAAAAGATGATTTGTGTGGGAACCTTGTCCCCTACCCCTAAGGCACACATACATTTGGTAACCAGAAATGTTTAGTGTGAGTAGTGTTGTGAATAGAGACAGGAGACACATGGAAGAGTTTTTCCAAAACAACTTGTTACGCCAAGTAGTCAGTCACATGGAGCCAAGCCAAGGAGGCCAGGATTCATATAAGACACTGTGTTACTCTGATGCTTAAACTTTGAACCCCTCTGCTATCCACAAACAAAGGTCAATTAGCACTTTAATCCCATTTTCTCCCCACCATAGTCATTTTGTCTTAGCTTTATATCAGTGCTCCTAGTCTGTGGAGATGGCAGAGAAGCAGTGAGTTCCATCTAGATGCAAACAACAGACCTTCAATAATAATATGCCTCAATAAATATATATTGAGTAAGTAGATGTTACCCATTAGGGGTCTATTCCTTATTTAAACCCATAGATTGAATCCATAGCTTAAATAAATTGGATGAGTATTGTGGAATATCCACTATGTACCAGGCATTTCACTTATATACCTATATTTTGTGGTAATGTTCAAACTTTTCAATAATCAGTACAATCAGAGTATCTGTAGAGATTTCTGTACCAGGATTTGCTATGCTGGGCATCAACCCTCTAATTGTTGGACCATGGGTAGGTCCTTGGTATCCCAGAAGAGGGATGAACGGTACTCAAGTGCTCAGGGGAGTAACTATATACCAACTCATATTAAAATAATTCAATATTTTATCTGCAAATAGAGTCTTACCAGTTGTGTGTTGGCTAAACATCAGCCTTGCCCTGCCCTGACTGGTGTGGCTTAGTTGTCCCACAAAGCAAAAGGCTGCCAGTTCAGTCCTGGTCAGGGCACATGCCTGGGTTGCAGGTTTGGCCCCCAGTGGGGATGAATACAAGAGGTAACTGATCAGTGTTTCTCTCTCACATAGATGTTTCTCTCCCTCTTTGTCCCTCCCTTCTCCTTTCCCTAAAAAATAAACATATAAAATCTTTTTAAAAACATCAGCCTTGCCTTTTAAAATCCTCATAATGCTCTGAAGTTAGTGCTGCCATTTTGTAGATGGAAAAACAAAGCCAGGAAGTGGAAATATTTTGTTCAAGACCACATAAACAGTAGAGAGCAAAGTAAATTTCAAACTCAGCATGTTGGGATTCAAAATCTGCATTTTTTCCTCTAGACTTCTGACACCTTATAAAAAGTTCCATACTCACAAAATCCCTACGAAGCAAGTTTTATTACATATGAGAAGACTGAGCTCAAAATTATGTGTAACAGGAGCTATCCTCTAAACCCACTCCTACCCATATGTGTTTATTTATCATCAAGTACATTGGGTCTTTTGAATATATTCAGTGAACACATACTATTCCCAGGATATAGTTAGGTTCCTAGTGAAGTCTCTAGGAGCTTCAGAAATAGGGCCTTGTCACCATTTATTTGTCCTGTTGGTCATAATTGCCCTTTAGAGATAGATCATCTGTTCATATACTTTTACTTTCCCATTCTTAGACCACACCTCTTTGGTGGTATATGCTATTCATTTTTCAGGATTCAGTTCCGATTTTACCTCCTCCAGGGAGCTTTCTCTAAATTCCCAAGACTGGGTTAGGTGCTCCTCTTTTATGCTTCTACACATACCACCTCTCCACTCACTCTGTCCCTTGTTTACTTCTGTCATAACACTGTGTGATGTATTGTGTATCTGCACACTAGATTTAGAGTTCCTTGAAGGAAGGGACTGTCTCTCATCACTCTTTATACAACATGGCAATGTATTTATTGTTATAACATGATTCACTCTTTTAAGGGAACTCCAAGTTTCCTGGAAGATTCAGACTAGAAATTAAAGAGATGTTACAACTAATACCACAGAAATACAAAAGATCATAAGATATAACTACAAACAATTATATGCCAACAAAGTGGACATCCTAGAAGTTGGTAAATTCCTAGAAATATACCTACAAAAACTGAATTATGATGAAATAAAAAATCTGAACAGATAGAGTACTAGCGAGGAGATGGAATCAGTATTCAAAAACCTCCTAACAAACAAAAGTCCAGAACCAGATATCTTCACTGGTGAAAGCTACCAACCATTCAAAACAGAATTAATCCCAATCTTTATTCAAAAAATAAAAAAGGGGGAACTCTTTCAAACACATTTTATGAGGCCAGCATTACCCTGATAACCAGATAATGCCACACAAAAAAATTACAGGTCAATATTCCTAATGAGCATAGATGCAAAAATCTTTAACAAGATATTAGCAAACCAAATTCAACAACACATAAAAAGGATCATATACCATTATCTACTTTTATTCAACACAGTATTGGAAGTTCTAGCCAGAGCAATTAGACAAGAAAAAGAGGTAGTCATCCAAACTGGAAAGGAAGAAGTAAAACTGTCACTATTTGCAGATGACATGATATTATATATATAGAAAACCCTAAAGACTCTATCTAAAAACTGTTAGAACTAATAGGCAAATTCAGTAAATAAGTTGCATGATACAAAATCAACACATAGAAATGTGTGGCAAACTATCAGAAATAAAACAGTCCGCTTCTCCTGCTGCTCCTGGTCTTGCTTGTGTGCTCATTCGGTGCAGACCTGGTACCTCTTTTGTGAAGCGGCAGTTGAGGAGACACCAGTACTCACCATGGCAGATGTAAAGCCCAAGGAAGGAGTCAAGACTGAAAATAAAGATCATATTAATCTGCAGGATGGTTCTGCAGTACAGTTTAAGATTAAGAGGCATACACCACTTAGTAAACTAATGAAAGCCTATTGTAAAACATAGGGTTTGTCAGTGAGGCAGATCAGATTCTGATTTGATGGGCAACCAATCAATGAAACAGACACACCTGCACAGTTGAAAATGGAGGATGAAGACATAATTGATGTGTTCCAGCAGCAGACAGGAGGTGTCTGCTAAGAAGGGAAGCTGCTACTTTACTTCAGAACTCTGTCCCTCCAGACCAAGAAGCCATTCTCAATTAGTAAACTGTAATTTGGTTCCACCACATCCTGACTACTACAGTCTAGTTTTCTCTATTCTTTCATTTTCCCTTACCCCCATTCCTTTAATTGTGCATAAAGTAACTGATGTACGTGCACAAGCACTTGCATTTTTTTTTTAACTGAATAGCCAATGGTATGTTTTGATCAACATCAAATGGAAATGAGATGGGGAAGAATACTGGTTCTGTGAAAATACCCGCTTTCTCCATTAGCGGCATGCTTATTCAGTTCTTATCTTTATATTCCAGTAAGTTATTTTGCTCTCACTGTTTAACAAAGACAAAAACAAAACAAAACAAAACATAAAAATTCTTGCATGTCTTGTTTGGAGATTTTAATGTTTCTCATTCATCATTGTAAAACCAAGGAAAGTTTTATAACTTTTTTGTATGAAGCTGTTACACGTAGGGCAATCTGTCTTTAAGTAGGGATAAATGAAAAGAAATGAATCCCAGTTTTCCCTTCAAATCAAGCATTTTGTTGTTTAAATAAACTTTTTTTTAAAAAAGAAAGAAAACAATCCCATTGCATCAAAAAGAATAAAAGATGTAGGAATAAATTTCACCAAGGAGTTGAAAGACCTATATATTGAAAACTACAAGACATTAATGAAAGAAATTAAGGAAGACACAAATATAAAGATATTCTGTGCTCATAGACTGCAAGAATTAATAATGTTACAATGTCCATTCTACCCAAGGCACTGTACAGATTCATTGCAATCCCTATCAAAATCCCAATGATCTTTTGTACAAAAATAGAACAAACAATCTTAAAATTTGTATGGAACCACAAAAGACCTCAAATAGCCAAAGCAATCTTAAGAAAGAAGAACAAATCTGCAGGCATTGTCCTGCCTGATTTCGAACTATATTACAAAGCTATAGTAATTAAAACATTATAGCATTGTTATAAAAAACAGACACATAGAACAATGAAACAGAGTAAAGACCCTAGAAATAAACCCTTGCATATATGGACAGTTAATTCACAAGAAAGGAGCTAATTTCCTTGAATGCAAAATCAGGATGATGGTATATTAACTCAGATTAGCAAATACTATCAGAGAATTTACTGGTGTGTGTTATTTACTTATTCTAGTTTTTATTCCAAACAATCCAAGCTTTAAAAAGTAAGTAAAATAAGTCAATATTACTTAATTTATAAATTGTTATTGTTACCTCTGATGAGAGGTGTATGAACCTCAAAGGAATTTTGCATAAATTGAAAGATTGGCAATCACCCTTAAAAATAATGATGTCCAACAAAGTGAACATCAGTGATGTGCGAGGAAGTGCGGTTGCACTTGTTTTTAGAGAGCAATAGTCCAGCTTAGCTCAAAAGTGTAAATAGAAGGAGGGAAAGTTGAGTGTTTGGAGAAATTCAGTAAATGAGTAGCAGAACTGATAACTGATTCCAGCTTCCCTGTTCCTGGTGATAACAGTAGCTCTTTAATTCCCACAGTCAGCCTATTAAAAGGCACATAAGCATTTATAACACTGAACAGTAACCTGGAGTAATCATAAAGATCATGCCACTTAGGAACTAAAAAGGAAAATAAAAAAAAATGAAGACAATTGACATGTTAGGATGTAGAATTTTGAGTGAATTTTTCAATTTGCAATATTTTCTTATAGCATTGTTTGTGCAACAGATTCGTACTTTAAAAAGTATAACACACTGGAAATGGTTCACTGTGAAGAAAATTAAAACACTTGCAAATTTGAAAAATAAGACTGGTAGCTTTTCAGTGTTAGGGCCAATAGCCGTAACAATTCCATAGTGTCCTGAACTGACATGAATATTATAAACAGGGAGCAAAGAATAGCATAACATATAGTCAATCTATTTAAAGTGGCCAGCAATCTAACAGTAATTCATATTTGCTTTGGATAATTGCCTTTTATTACCCCATCCATAAAATTGTTCCTTCCTCCTTCTATGCTTGCTATATCCCTCCAATTCTCCTTTCCATCTAGCACAAAACTTAGTGTGTAGCAGGTCCTCAGTATAGCATTTGTAGATTTTATTTCACTAAGCTTATTCTCTTTGTAATTAACAAATTAATTCCCTTAATCTCTGTGAATTTACAGCAATGTGTTGCTCATTTATTAACAATACCAATTGTTAGTACATCTGCACTAATAATATATGGGCAGCTTTTAATTAACTTTTACGTGCATTCTTTATGCATTCAATCTTTTTTATGATAATAAATAATATGTGAAGGAGAAAAATCAATCTTAGAGACATTAAATGGCAGAATTGGGGGCCAGATCCCCAAAGCCAGTGCTAGTTATGCTATACCATAATTTTAAAAAGGTTTAATATCTAGAAAATAATCCCTTTAGGCATCTCCAAGCTATACTAAAATAAGGCTGAGTCATTCCAATCCTAAAATGAAGACTACTTTTATCTTCATTAAATTAAAAAAGCGTTTACTCTATGCATAGCATTAAGTGTATATCCTGTCTAGAAGTCCAATAGTAGTGATATGTTTAATTAAAGTTCTTTTTTGGTATGTGAGTTATTATTATTAAGCAACAATAAGGTATTTTATTGTGTTGTTAAAAAGTATAGCATATGCTTCAACTCTTTTCTTGCCTCTTCTTTCTTTCTTCTTAATATGTTTTTAAAAGATTTCATTTATTATTTATTTTTAGGGAGAGGGAAACGGAAGTAGAAAGAGGGATAGAAACATCACTGTGTGGTTTCCTCTCACGTGCCCCCCACTGGGGACCTGGCCTGAAACCCAGGCATGTGCCCTGACTGGGAATCAAACTGGTGACCCTTTGGTTTGGAGCCTGTGCTCAATCCACTGTGCTACGCCAGCCAGGGCTTCCTTTTTTTCTTTTTAACAGACTTTATTGTTTAGAAAAGTTAAGAGATTTACAGAAAAAAATGAGATTGTAATACAAAGTTTCCATATACCCCATATACACATAGCTTCTCCTATTAACATATTTAGTATGGCCCTGGCTGGCATAGCTCAGTGGATTGAGCGCGGGCTGTGAACCAGGCATCGCAGGTTTGATTCCCAGTCAGGGCACATGCCTAGGTTGCAGGCCATGTCCCCCAGCAACCACACATTGATGTTTCTCTCTCTCTCTCTCCCCCTGTCCCTTCCTTCTCTAAAAATAAATAAAATCTTTAAAAAAAAAAATTTTCTCTGCAAACTTAAGCCCATTAAAAAAAAAACATATTTAGTATGGTACATTTGTTACAATTAAGAAACCAATATTGGTACAATATTATTAATTAAAGTCCTTGGATTATTAGAGTTTCTTAATTTTTAACCTAGTGACATTTTTCTGTTCCACAATTCCATCCGTGATACCACATTGCATTTAGTTGTCCTGTCACTTCAGGTGCCTCTTGGCTAGTTTCTCAGACTTTCCTTGGTTTTGATAATCTTGACCATTTTGAGTATAGGTCAGGTATTTTATAGGGTTCCCCACTACTGGAATTGGTCTGATGTTTTTCTTAGGATTGAGGTTATAGGTTATTGGAAAGAAGACTGTAGAGATAATATGCCATTTTCATCACAGCTACACACTACCAACATGACTCATGATTATGTTGGCCTTGATTACGTGGCTGAAGTATTGTTGGACAGACTTCCCCAATGTAGTTATTCTCCCTGCCCCCACCCTTCCATAATGTTTGCTTTGGAAGAATGTCACTATGCCCAGCCCACACCCAAGGAGTAGGGACTTATGTGTTATGCTCATCCCTTCTTTTTTGTCTAATTTGTATCGTCTTACATTTCCCTTTCAGATATCTTAAAGTGGTTCTAAATAAAACTAAAGGAAAGTAAGTGGCATTTCAAATCCTGACTCTGCATGAACTAGCTGCATGATCTTTTAAATTTCCTCCCTGGTTGAATAGGGACAATACAATACCTCTCTGCTTTGATGATTAGGACCGTCATATAATGACAGAGAAGGCCCACACAAGGTCTTTTTCTTTTACATTCTAAATTTAATCTTTAATCAAGTTCTGCTGATTCTACTTGCAATATACATCCAGAATTCAGCAACTTTCATTGCTACCATTCTGGTTCAAGCCACCATCAATCTCCTCCCTAGGTTTTTGCAGCAGCCTTCTAACTAGTCTCCTTTCTTCTGCCCTTGCCTCTCCAGTTTACTCTCAGTGGGGCAACTACAGTAGTCTTTTTAAGACCAAAATCAGATCTTGTCGGTTCCCTGTTTAAAATCTTCAAATGGCTTCCTATTACACTCAAGAATGTAGCCAGGTCCTTATTACGGCCTAGAAGAACCCGAATGATCTACTAACACCTCCTCCCCTCTTCAACTCTTTTTTTTAAATGACTAATTCCATTTATTCTAAAACAAAACAAAACAGGAGCCCTTCAACTCTTGATAATCCTCTCCTCACTCACTCTGTTCAGCACATACTCATCTTCATGATTTTTCTTAAAAATGCCAAGAGGCTCCCATCCCAGGGTCTTTGCATCCATCAAGGTGTGTGACTTGTACCTCTCTCCCCAAAGAACTTGCCAATCAGCTGCAAAGAGTACACTTGCCTGACTGCCTCTTGCTAGCCTTTAGGATCTGCCTTAGCTTTGGTGCTTGCTCTTTCAGGAAACCTCAGACTATAACCGAACACAGCACCAGTTCTAGCCATTTCTAACTACTGTGGGGCTCCTCTAACGTCCAGAGCTCCCCACTGAGTTGGCCAACACTTTGTCACGCGTGCATTGCTGCCTGAGGCTTTTCCTGCTGTCAAACCAGACCTGAGGAACTGCCCATCATTTCCCTTAAAATGTGTGCCCAGGAATCTTTGCAGGAAAGCAGAGAATGACACTCTGTGGAGCGTCATGGCTAGTATGATACATTTACACTCTGTCAAAACGACGGACACATTCAGAACAAGACAGTTTACAAATGCAGTTCAGACCTTAAGGCACTCCCATATTACTCAGTAAACTAACAAAAGTAGACTCGAGAGGAAAGTAAGTGGCATTTCAAATCTTGACTCTGTACTCGCTAGCTGTGTAGTATCTTAAGTTTCCTCCCTTGTTGATTAGGGATTATTCCTCTCTACTTTGACAGAACAGTAATAGACAAGAGCCGAGAAGGCCCAATTACCAACAATAGTTGTGGAGGCTACAAGTTATCACACCAATATTAATACCATATGCCATATATATTCATACCATATGCCCTTTATGTACAAAGAAAAATTTTAAAGATTTTCTTTTTCTATTTTTAGAGAGAGGGAAGGGAAAGAGAAAAAGAGGGAGAGAAACATCAATGTGTGGTTGCCTCTCACACGCCCCCTAAACGGGCAGCTGGCACGCAACCCAGGCATGTGCCCTGAACTGGCAATCCAGCCTGCGACCCTTTGCTTCACAGGCCTTGTTCAATCCACTGAGCTACACCAGCCAGGGCTATATACAAAGAAATTTTTAAAAAATATTTATTTACTTTTAGAGAGAGGGCAAGGGAAAGACAGAGGGCGAGAAACATGATGTGAGAGAAAAACATCCATCAGTTGCCACTCATACACATGGGGAGGGGATGCGCCCCACCGCAACCCAGGCAGGTGCCCCGCCCGGAATAGCACCTGGCGGGCCTTTCGCTTTGCGAGTGGAGGCCCAACAAACAGCCACATCAGTCAAGGCTATATACAAAGAAATGTCTTTAAAAACGTTTGTTATCGAAAAGAGAGGACGCTTCTTAGGAAAGAAACTAGAAGTCTAACTTGCCCTCTCTCTTGCCCACTCAAGTCAAGAATTTCACTCTCTTCTAGTCTCGGAGCGACGATCGGGCGATCGGAAAAAGGAGCATTGTTTCCTCTGCCTTGCGCATCTCAGGCAAGCTGGGGTTTTCAGTGTGCGTAGGCAAGGCCCGCCCATCCCGGAACTTAACCGTTGACGAAAAATTCAGTGTTTAAATCCTCCGGAACCTGATCCGGGTACGCCAGCGTCGCCTTGTTTCTCCAAGGAGGCTTGGGATTGGCCGAGCGCTGCCCGTGTGCGGGGCACTGATTGGCTGGTGTACCAGCCTTTCGAGAGACGTTCGGTAAAGCCTCTAGTATTCACCCAGCACCCTGATGGGTCGGATTTCTGACCAGTCAGCAGGCGCGGCGCGGGCTTCGGTTTCATCAGCAAGTGTTTGCCGCCTTGGTTCCCGCGACCCCAACGTCCCAGGGCGGGGTCGGCAGAGGCGCTCCTTGGAGCTTACCTCTGTTCCGGCTTAACAAACAGAGCTAGGCTCGGTGGAGGTTGCGGTGAGTTGCACTTTATGCTTCGGCTTTCAGTAGGAGGCTGCAGTGGGGACCGGGAAAGGACCGTGGGTAACGTTTAAGGCCCCGTAGTGGGTTCAGCCCTCCAGGAGCCTGGACTGATGACGCGAAGGGGAACTAATGGGAGAAATAAGTGGACCACGAATTCCTTGGGAATCATCTTTGCTTAGGTATGTGAAAGAGGTTTTCAGTCGACAACGTGCCATTTCATGGTAGTTGTTTTCACTGTGAAAATTTCTGGAGGATTAAACCCTTCTATGCTCGTTCTTGCATTCTTCACATTATCTAGCTCAGACAGCTACATAGTAAGGGATCGGTTAATGTTTGAAGTTCGAGTTCTATTGTAAGTAATGTGTAAACAAGGAAGTCTGAAAATGCGATGTGTGTGAACACAGTCAGAAATAACATTACCATGGTGTCCAGGATATGGTTTTGCAGAGGAAGTGATATTAGAGTTGGATTGCGAAGGATGATGGGGGTTTACCGAGCATTGCTAGTAAAGGGGACAGCCTGTGCAGATACTCAAACTCGGGGAGATGCAGTTCAGTTTGACTGGGATGTAGGATGAGTGGATAAGGGATAAAGTTGGAACAGTATGGGCCAGATTGTGATTGTTTTTTATTCTGTATATATGGAAGAGCAATCAACTTTTTAAGCAAGAGAATAATTAAATCAGATTTATATAGAAGTAACTTAGCAAACTATGGGGACTTACAGTAAGTCTGGTGAGTCGATGAAGTCAGGAACTAAGTGGAGATGGAAAGACAGAAATTTTATGGGGGAAGAAGGAGGAAGGAGAGGTAAGGGTGATTTGATGATTTCTATTTGATACATGATGCCTCCTAGCTTTTCCAGGTATAGGTGTTATGTGGTTTTAGTTTCACTGGCTTTAATTGCTTGCATGATACTGGCAGAACAAATTGTCTCATGTGTATCATTTTAAATGAGAAATGAATCAACATTATATTTTTTACCCTAAGTCATAAAGAAAGAAGAGACATATATAGAGTTTTAAACCTCATCGGTTTAATGAAGAAAAATGGCACTCTGTATACTTCTTAGGGTTACAGTGATCAAGAAGCTGAATACTGTTACCCATGACAACCAAGGAGCATAGAAAGGCTTTAGATTTTAAAACCTGCATCCATAGAGCTCTTCATGAAGTCCACATACCTCCAAGAAGGACTTTTTAGTCAACCTTACAAGGGCGCTTTCAATAGGATTTTATTCTTGTAAATATTTTCAGCCTCTGACTTTATCTTTTTTAAAAAAAATCTCTTCTAAATGACTTCTGCGCCTGCATTATTAACTCTTTCCACACTTATCTTAATTTTGGCAATTCCTTTTTGCTAGAATTGAAATAGAAAGTTTAGGGCCAAAAAAACTCTTTAAGGCAAAAATAAAACAATATAAGAAACACTGAACTGTAAAGAAAGGACTTTGAGGTCTGTATTTTGCTTCAATAATATTTAAATGTAGATACCCAGTGGGCAATTAGAAAAATGGGTTTGAAACTCAGAAGAGAGGTGGAAGCTGAAAGTCTGCTGTACACAGATGAGTGTGGAAACAATGGGAATGATAAGACTACCCATAGAGGGCTGGTGGAGCCTAAGGAGACCACTGATTCAAATCAGTTTGCGGGGATGCAGTATTTACCTTCCATGTGCACAAGGCCGAAGGTTCGTTGACTTCATTATAGACCCAATAAATATCTAACCCAAATCATTCCTATCTGCTGCCTTGTGGGTTTTTTTTTTTTTAATATTTTTCAGCTTTTGGTCAAAATCTTATATATTAAATACTACCTGACATACCTAGCTCACTTAGTTGATATAATGATCTTGGGACAGAATCTGTGCTTTCCTTAATGAATAGATATATTGGTAGGGTTTGCTGCCTAGGATAAATATTAATATTAATTTATAGGCAGAATGACTATAAAGTGTGAAAATAATTAGAACCCACAAGGATTTTATCTTGTTAATCTATAGATGAAGACACTTTATATAAGTGACCTAATTTTGTCTGTAATTTGTTAAGTGGTTAAATCATGTTTCTTTTTTATTTGTATTACTCATTAATAATATCCTCTTTTTTAGGATACTGAGCATTTGAAATTGAATAAATCATTCACCAACTATCATGGAGCCTCCATATCCTCTTGCAGTGTCCCAGATGAATACCAGGTATAGAAATATTTTTTATATAATTTTTTCCCCACAATCACTCACATAACTTGGGAAGGTATATTGGAATAGAAGGAAAAAAAACTTTAGAATCAGAAAAATCTGGGTTCGTATCCCAGCTCTGCCAATTATTAGGTGGGTGACACTGATCAAGTTAATTAACTTCTCTGACCGTCAGTTTCTTCGTCTGTAAGTTGGGGATAGTAATTTCTATCTAACAGAAGATTTTTGTTAAGGGTTAAATATAGGCACTTGGTAAATTTTCATTTCATTCCCTCCTTTCCTTATTTTAGTTTCACAGAGGATTTTTTAAAATTAGGTTGTTGCCTATTTTGCACATTTAAAAAATTATATATTGATTTTTAGAGAGGAGAGAGAGAGAGACATCAATTTGTTGCTCTATTTATTTATGCATTCATTGATTGATTCCTTCTATGTACCCTGATGGGGGATGGAACCTACAACCTTGCTATAGTTGGGATGAGCTGCCTGGCCAGGGCAAGGATCGTTTTATTGATGGAAATACTACCTGAACTATTAAGGCTAAAAATTTATTTATATAAATTTTTATACAAGTGGGAAAGTGGTTGGATTCTTTTCCTCTTCTAAACCCTAATTCCTTGCTGGTAAAAATTTCAGATTGGGTATACCTAGTTTCCTTAGATATCCCTAAGCCTTTTCCCACTCCTGTGGAGTAGGAAGGAGGAGCTTGCCACCTGTTTCCTGATTTCTCAGTCTGTCAGTATGAAGGGGACCGTTAAATTATCTGTGTTATTTGCTTCTTTGGATCCTTTATTGTTCTTTTTTTCCCCTAAGGAAGAACAATTAGTGCTGACATGAATTTTTTTTCATCTAAACTAGAATTGCATCCATGAGTTACCTTTATTCTTCATATTGCTTTTCTCTGTGCCAGATGTCTTTTGATGAAGACAATGGGAAACATGACCCAAAGAGGATATCTTATTTCTTTTGCTTAATTTTCAACCTTTTTGTTCTACTGCCACCTCTTACTCTTTGAACATTTGTCAACAAGTTTTTCTCTTTTTTAACTTACTATTGGGTCAAATTTATTCCTTATATTCTAGGTAAAATAATATGCCCATGTGATTTAAACTGATTACTCCTGGTATACTTAATTCTAGTTTTTTAAAAAATCATATTCATCTCTAGTTTTCTGGGGGGGTTTGTTTTATTGAAACCTCTGGTTTTCAATAACCTATGGGCTTTAGCAATTTTGAAATATTTTGGGGTTACACACTGCTTTGAATATCTGATAGCCATGAATATCATTTCCTAAGAAAAAGTACTTATATACATACATGCAAAGTTTTGCATGCAATTTAAGGGTGTTTATTTCGCCTCCCTCCAATATCTACGTTTATACCTTAAGAAAAAGACTAAACAGCATTTATTAAAATCTTGCGGTTCCAGTGCTTTGTATGCATTATTCTTAATTAATCTTTACAACAAAGCTATGAGTTGAAAATACCATTATTATTCCCTTCTATTTTTCTTAAATGAGGAAGCTTGTAGCCTGGAGAGATTAACCAACCCAAAGTTATACAATTGGTAAGTGGTATAGCCAGGATTTAAACCAGATATTATTTCTACTCTATATTGCAGCGAAGTAAACCTGAAGTAGTGTAGGTTGGCCTTTAAAGGTATTATGGGCTGCTGAGAGCAAAAGAAATACCTAACATTAATACTTGCAATTAGCCAGGAATTTTTCTAAGCATTTTACGTTATCGACTCATTTAATATTCAATATAACTGCCAAGAGATGCTTATATTAATCCTGTTTAACTGATGAGGAAACTGAGGCACAGAGACATTAAACAACTTGATTGAGTTTACACAACTAGCAAATTTCGAAGCCAAGTTTCAGACCCAAGCAGCTGATCTCCAGACTTGTTGCTTTTAGCCCTTACATCCTACTGCCTTTCATCCATTGGTAAATGATAAATACAGGGCCTGGCACAAGTAACGCCCCCTGTTTTTATTATAAAACCATAAGCATATAGTTCTGTAACATAACAATGTCACACTCAAGCGCATCATAGACATTTTAGGTGACATGTTTAAATTAAAACTATAAAGTATTACATCCATATTATTACCCTACCAACAGCACTCAAGCCAGCGTGACTTCTGCTGGACCCTGTATGTTAGACATAGAGACATAGATAAACTGACAGTTTATCACTCACTAGCTTTGTGACCATGAACAAATTTCTTAATCTCAGATTATGTCCTCATTACAAAACAGGCATCCTTCCTATAGATATTATGCACTCAGATTAGACCAGGATTTGAAAGCATACAGCTAGAATGTGGTGGAGCCGGAATTCACACCCAGGCTCTGAAGTACTATACTGCTGAACTTCTGAAAGAATAAGCTCTGAAATCAACTACGCTTAGTTTCAAATCCCAGCTCTGCTACCTAATTGCTACATGAAGCTAGGAAAGTTACAGTTTGTTATCAATACAGTAGACAATAAAGTGTTTCTGGAACAGCTTTAGAAATACTGTGTAGGTGAAGTGCCCGGTAGGATGCCTGATATACCTAGTAGGTGATTAGTAAGCTGGCGCTAGTATGTTAGTTGAGAAGCTTCATCAAATGATTCATGAAAGTAAGAAGGTTTATGATACGATAAATATTCTTTCAGTTCAACTACTGAACTGTCTACTACCAGGCAAAGGCACATTGTCTGTAGCTCACTGTCAAAGCTTTCTTGCTTTAACTACATGCAACTCTTGTCCTTTCTTTCCATTGTCTTTATCTTACAGTGGTTTTCTTGTGTGACTCACTTACATAAATAAAATCTCTGTGATGGTACCCTATGTGATTTAGTATTAAAACCTTGCTTTATACGACCCCTAGGACCTGTGTTGAGGAATTACTTACTTATAAGGTGCTTTTGATGCTTCAATAATTAACTTATGTGATAGGGTCCAAGATATCAAATTTGGAAACTGAAAAATAAAGAGTATTAAGTTTTTGTGTTTTTCATAATTTTATAGGTATAAACTAGAAATTAGTTCTAAAGGACAGAATTGATTTTAAATTTCAATGTAAATTCATGGCTTATATACATTTTTTTCTTAAATAGGATTTTATAGGATTAGTGCTACTGGGTTTTGTTTTGATTTGTTTTGTTTTAAAGCTTGTGTGTGTATAAATTTAGGTATCATAAGAAAAAAAAAGACAAAATGCTTTACCTAAAGTTTGGGTGCTTATTCTCTTGATAGTAGTTAGTAGTTACAAGTGATTTTTTTTTTACTTTTTAAAAGTATTTTCAACTCTTCTAAAATAACAAAAGTAGTCTGAAAAGTTTCATCATTTAAACTGTTTTTTATAAACTTTCGACTAAGTTTGCTTTTCATTGTTCTTTGACTTGAAACTATTTTTTTAAGGTTTTCTTCAAGCAGGATGGTACCTTTTTACTTTCCTCCATCAAAGTGTGCGCTTTGGAACCCAGTGCCAATTGGAGATTTCATCTATTTACACCTTAATTACTACAGGTACGAGATGTTTCTCTTTTCAGATCAAACTGTTATCAACAGGAGTTAGAAAGGTGTGTAAGGCAAAATTGATTACTATGATTTTTTTTATTTTTTCTATTTATAATCTTCTCTCTGCTTTTTGAACAAAATCTGTTCTTCATGCTTTTAAGAAATAATCTTCATTTTACAGTTAACATAGTCTGCAAACTTAAAGTTCTAAGTTTTATAAAAACTCAAGAGACAAAATAATAACCGAAAGGTTTTTTCTTAATGCTTCAGCATGATGTCTCTGTAGAGCATTGGAAAGATTGAACTGAGTTGGAGTGAGTAGACCATATTAGAAGGAATACAAAATTATTATGGTTATGGCCAGAATCTTGAAAGAAAGACACAGAAACTTAGGCCTAAAGTAATAGAAAACAGAGATCAATTGAGTTCTTTAATATAAGGGAGTTACTTGTTAAAAGCAGAATTTTAAGGCAGCATCATAACAGGAAGAGCCTAGAGTCAGCCTAGCTGTGAGAGGGTTTTCTATAATATAAGAAACATAGATTTATGCAATAGTGGTTTAAGGTGCTATAAGTGGAGTTAGACAGCTTAGATGGTCATGTTCTGATTCTACCATTTCTTACTTACGTGGCCTCAGTAAAGAGGCTAAGGACCAGTTTTCGTATTTATAAAATGGGGATAATGATACTTGTTTCGTAGCACTCTTGTAAGGGTTCAGTGAGACAGACTCTGAAAAGCGTCAGTTGGCACAGTGCCTGTAACATAGGAAGTATTCAGCAAATGGTAGCTATTACAAGGGTTTGGAGCAGTAGTGAGATCAAGAGGAAAGAATGAAACAGGTGTTTTTAAAGGAACCATTTCTAGCATTTGATGGCATACTGAACAGAGGAACTAAAGGGAAGATACAAATCAAAAAGTATTTAAGTTCTAAACCAGTTGGCAGAGAAAAGGGGTATCATTAACAGAAAGAGTCTTGTTGAAATACAATTAAATATTTGTTAGACTTGTTCATTCTTTTCTTCATGTCTCTTATCTTTTATATTTTGTTTTCTTTCTGTGCTACTTTTTGAGTAATTTCTTTTGTTCTTCAACTCTACTAATTTTCTTTTTTCGCTGTGCTTAATTACCATCTAACCTGTTCATTTAGGTTTTTTTAAATGCGGAGGTATACTGTATATATGAAAGATTTTATATACGCACAGGCACAGTTTAATTGATTATATTTTAATTCTACAAGTTTTTTGCAGTTCTTTTTCAAATTGGCTAGTATATTTAATATTATTTTGTTTCTTGCTCATATTTTAGGGTTCCTTTTATATTTCTTTAAACATTTAGATAATATTTATTTATATTCTATATACATTAATGCTAGACAATAAGTAAACCAATGGATGTGACTATTTAATTCCAACTTTACAAAAACTTGAGGTTGGCTTCATAGTTTCTCAAGTCCTGTTCTGGTTCGTGAGTCAGGCAAATGCCTGGAAAACACCTGTAACTCCAGCATGTGCTTATTGGAGTCCTGACTTCCAGGCAGCCCTCTCTGTGCCCTGCCTTTGCCCCTAGGATTTCCTCACAATGATCGTTCTGTACATTTTTAAAGACACGAGTTATATTTTAGGCAGCATTTCATGGCAGGTTTTTTGAGGATATTAGACCCACTACCTTCACAAAACACTTGTTGTTTTACAGAAATCCAAAGCTCGTGGTAGCTGAAAAGACCATCCGACTTGCTTGTCGACATGCCAAGCAGAATAAAAAGAACTTGCCATGCTTTTTACTTGGTTCTCTCACAGTAGATGAAGGTAATCTATTTTTTAAAAATTATTTTTAGGAGCTCTTCCTCAGGAGGTGTACACACCACTCCTGCCTTGTTTTTAGTGATTCCTGAGCAATTCTAGCACATTTTGTGAGTACTCAACACCAATATTGGTGGACAAGAGAAAATAGCCTTTGCCATCACTACAGTTAAGAGTGCGGTGCAAATATGTGCTCGTGTGGTGTTGAGGAAGGCAGACATCACCCTCACCAAGAGGGCAGGAGAGCTCACGGGATGACATGGAATGCATGATCACCATATGCAGGATCCATCCAGTATAAGATGCCAGACTGGTTCTTGAACAGACAGAAGATGTGAAGAATGGAAAATACAGCCAGGTGCTGGCCAATCGTGTGGACAGCAAGCTTCACGAAGACCTGGAGTGGCTGAAGAAATTTGAGGCCCACAGAGGACTGCACCAGTTCCGGGGTCTTTGTGTTTGAGGCCAGCACACCCAAACCATGGGCCACTGGGGTCATACTGTGGGTGTGTCCAAGAAGAAGTCAATCTGTAGGCCTTATATGTTAATAAATAGTTTATATACAAAAAATTACTTTTATGACTGCAATAAAGTTTATGTTTAGTAATTCAGCCAATTATTGTAATGTACTTGTGCTGATTTTCTTTATTGTATACCAAGGTTATGAAAAAGAGTAAAATTTGGCATTACCCATCACAGATTTTAGTCTGGTCGGGAGGAAGAATGTATATGCAAGTCATTTTTTTAAAAAGAGCTTAATGTTACAATTAGTATGAATGCAGTGTTTTGCTATAATGTATGCTTGTTTGATTGGTTTCATGCCATGTTTTTGATTGGCATACTATGTAATAATTGCTGTTTTTGTTCTTCAGATGAAGAAAGTGTAAAATTGACAGTAGATCGCTTTGATCCTGGTCAAGAAGTACCTGAGTCCTCTGAAAGAACACCTACTGCTTCTCTTCCCGGGGACTTTGTGATTCCATGCGAAGTTCATACTCACGGACTTTGTTCAAGAGAAATAATAGTTCACAATGCAGATAACTTCAGTTCAGCTTTTAAGGTGAAATTTGTTGATAACTCAATTATTCTTAACACAAGAATCAAACTGTGTGCTATGTTGTATTTTAATAAATCAGTATTTACTAAGTATTCATAATAATTTGTTGACCTAAAGTGCAATTAAACTTGGTTTCTAAGGGCAAAAATCCTAGATAGGTAATACAGGTAGTGTTCCAGAACAGGACGCAGTGTGTCCAGGGTAGCAAAGTGCAGTACCTGCTCGGGGTGACTTTAACAGCATAGATTTTTGCTGGATTTGTCTGCAGTCACGCTGGAGTATTACTTTGTCCAGATCATAGAGAGCCTTGTCTGCCAGGTTAATGAACTTGAACTTTGTCATGTGGGTCATGCAGAGTCACTGAAAGTTTCTGAAAAGAGGAAATACTGTTAAATCAGGGGTGGTTAACTTGGTAGGGCAGGCTGACCTATGAAGTCAGAGTAGTCGGACCATTGCAGAGTCAGCTGTGTGTGAAAGAGGGACGCATTAGCCTATAGTAGAGTGGTGGCAGACTAGAAAGGACACAGCATGAGCAACTACAGAAGAAGAACCTCCTTGACAATTTGGGATAATAAAAAAAAGAGGAATGGACTTCAGTTCTGTGGAACTGAGTCAGAGTTAATTTGCAGCCATTTTTCCCCATGCAATAAATATTTATTAGAAGTAACATTCTCCAATAAGAATTGGAAATACTGCAGAGACATCTAAATTGGAAATATGTGATAGAGCTTAATATAGTCAATCTTAATTGCTTTGACAAAATTAGTCATGTAACCTTTTGTTCACAGAAAAGAAATGAGATCATTGAAATGCTGTAAGTCAAATTGTTTAATTTTGTTAGTGTAAGATATATAAGTGTATGTGTGCCAGAATCAAATAAAACCTTTGGAGATATTACAAAGTTTTAAAATAATTGTATACTATTGATTCCTCAGGCTCTGCAGCACCATGTATGTAGCAAAGATTCTTTGGATTGTGGTAAACTGCTTTCCCTAAGAGCTCATATCACTTCCAGGGAGAGTCTGGATGCTGTGGATTTTGACTTACACTGGGCAGCAGTAACTCTAGCAAATACCTTTAAATGCACACCAGTGAAGCCCATCCCCATTATTCCAACAGCTCTGGCAAGAAACTTGAGCAGTAATCTGAATATTTCTCAAGTTCAAGGTACCTATAAATATGGGTAAGTAAAAAAGTCTATTAAGCCAATTTTTAAAATGTTGGTCACATTAGTCTGTTTTTATGATAGCTGTATAATGTGAAATAATTGTGCAATCAGCTTACACACCAGAGGTCTGCAGTGCTGTGTAAATAACCAAGGAAGATGGAAGATGAAGCTGTTAATTTTTGCTGAATGAAGTTTTCTTTCAAAGAGTTATGCCTACCACCCCAAGAAAAATTGGTGTTAAAAATTATATTAAAATTGGTTGTATTCTGTAATTTGAAAATACAAGGAGAAATTATTCTCTATATCATTTTGTCCCCTTGTATTTTGCCTTGGTTATAGGTCATCATTTTTTTAACTTTGTCTTTTTTTTTTTTTAATTTTCACTATAAGTGACTGATTATAAGCCTAAAAGAGGCTGGAGAATTTCTTTATTATATGCAGTTTTAATTATGAATAATGAGCATTGCAGTTAGAGAGAAAGGAGATAAATAAAAATTTACGGTACTCCAGCTTACCAGATTGTCAGCCACCGGAGGGTGGAGTTTCCTCACATAGCTGGAACAGCATCCTCTCCAGCTTCCTATCACCACTCTTAGTTTCTTAGGAAACGTGAGCCAAACTGCACGCTTTCAGCTCCTCAGTAGGGCTGCTTCCCTGAATCATCTACTTTCTTTATCCATTGTCTACTGAGCTAGGTTAGAAAATGTAAGCACCCTCTGCTTTCAAGTCTAAGCAGTTCACTTCTGGCTTCCTTTCCCACTAGACTCCACCCTAGTTCCTGTTAGGTCTCTAGAGCTAGAAATGTTTGCCAAAGTACACTCAACTCCAAGTCTCATTCTCTAAAAAGTGCCTTTTCAAAAAAGGGTAAGGAGAAGGAGGCTTTTGTTTTCGGAGGGTCCCTGGAATAGCAAGAAAGACCCCATTTTGAGTCCCACTTGGTGACCTTCCTGGTTGGAGTGGCATAAGAAAAAGTGTTTGTTATTCCAGAATCATGGAATGGCTGAATGTGATGGTGATAAAAGTGTTGAATTAAAGTGTAATATTGAATGTCCTTGGACTAGTAAAGTGATTCTCAATCGGGACATGGGAATTTGTGTTAAAATTAACCAAAATATTAATTTGTTTTGCTTAGTACCCATGCCCATCTACTAGTGAAATATGAATTTACCTTTCTCTAAATTATCCTTCTGTGATCCCTTGGCATGCCACCCAAGATGTTCAACATTTTAATTGTTCATTCCCCTTACGCCTTACCTATAATTATGTATTAAATTCGTGAAATTTGCCATCTTCCTTGACCACAATCATTTGTTTACCCTACTATTTATTAGGATCCATTATGAAATAGGTATTATGTTAGACGGTGAAGTTAAATAGATTTTCAAAAAGCATACTTACTGCCTACTAAGCATATTAACATGATGTGTAACATATTAACATGATTTACATATAGCATGTAGACATGATATGGATAAAGATAATAGGGGTTTATATACAGTGCAGGGAAGACAGGAGGGTGTGTCCAAATTGCCTGGGAAAATTATGGAAAGCCTGAGCTGCTTTTAGAGAATACAAATTTATCAGATAGGTAAGGGAGAAGAGTTTTCAAAACACATGTAAGTGGCATTGATAAATCCCCTGCCAACTCAGGCTTAATCGTCTTGTCCCGTAGCCTGATAAATTCATTATCTTTGTTTTTTAGGGTTATTATAGCAATGAAATACATCCTCAGTGGGACTATCAAGCCTTTATTTGACAAATGGCTTTGTTTTACTTTTGTATTTTAAAGCCATAACAATAAAATTTACTCTCCACAATCCTATTGTAGTTATTCATATCCTCAAAACTTACTGTCAGTAATAAACATAATAATGAAGTATAAATACAGTATAATATCCTGTTAGG
This sequence comes from Tonatia bakeri, assembly GCA_004024845.1. Lineage (NCBI taxonomy): Eukaryota > Metazoa > Chordata > Mammalia > Chiroptera > Phyllostomidae > Tonatia > Tonatia bakeri. The sequence goes on from PVIA01003370.1 coordinate 163,097, forward strand.
GAATAGTGAGCTTTTGAGTTCTGTCATGATGGTTCCAAAGTTCTTTGATAGCGGAGGACTGTAGTACACGGAAAGGTGACCATATTGTACCTCTGCTAGTCCGGCTTCCTTCGGGGGAAGTCGTATCTGTTGCAGTCTTGTCAAGTCAGCTGGACGGCTGAACACTTGCAGTAAAAGGAAATTTACTTCTTCCAGGAAAATGTATATAGCTCTTAAATCATTAGCTTTGATTTTAATACTTTTGATTAAAGTAGGTTGACACGTTTAGAGCAAAACTTTTTAAAAGGGTGTGTTATTTTCAGTGACCATTTTAATGGATAGAATTTTAAGATACTGAATCTCTTTAATCTCTTCTTACTGGAGTCTTTTTTTTTTTTACACTTTGAACTGTTTTCTTTGTGTTATGTGTGTGAGAGAGAAAATATTCATTTGAATTTTCTCCCCTGCCTAAAATGTGCTTCAGCATGCAGTTGAACTCTTTTAAAGGTCAAAAGTGTATACTTCCAGTTGTTTTTACATGAATATTTTCTGTTTAGGTATCTTACCATGGATGAAACGCGCAAGTTGTTACTTTTGCTGGAATCTGATCCCAAAGTTTATTCTCTGCCATTAGTGGGGATGTAAGTGTTGCATTGTTTATGAAAACCTTTTCAGCCATGTATGTGTTCAAATGTAAATGATAAACATGCAAATCAGTTGTGCTATGACTGTGTGATTGAGACTTAGATCACCTTACAAAACCACAATGACCGGTGATTCTTAAACTTTCTTATTTGAATAGCAGAATTAGTTAAAACAAGATTTTGCTCAATCTTAGGAAGAATCTCAATGTATAAAACAGAGAAAATTGAGTTCTGTTAGTCAAAGTTGAAGCATTAGAACCCTTTTCCTTTCACTTTCTTCACTACTTCTGTCCTTAAGTCACCTTGAACACAGGGCGAGGATAACACTTTAAAATTCCCTATGAGGCAGTTTTGCAGAAATTCCCCTAAATATTAATGGCTTTCTCTTTAGAGTTAGTAGTTAATAACATTTAGACAGTGTTCAGTCAGAAAGTTATATTCATTGTATATTTATTGAATGCTTACCATGTGTAGTGTTCTTTTGGTATTGTGATGAGATTTAAAGCTCCTCAAGAAATTTATAATGAAGGTGAGGTGATATAATATTCAAATATTCACACATACAAAGGTAAACAATAAGGAAGTACAGTGGTACCTTGGTACTTGTCGTTAATTCATTCCGGAACTTGAGAGTAGTGTGAAACCAACAAGTACTGAATGATGAAGCATTTCCTCTTGTGGGCTGGCATCATGTCTCATACAAGTTCTAGCAAGGGCGGCAAGTCCTGAGCAAGTGCCAAGTGCCGAAACATTTTTTTCTCGTCAAAATGCAACGAGTACAGGGTTTGATGAGTTCTAAAGTCAGTGAGTACCGAGGTATGACTGTATATGATTTGCTATGACATGTATGATATCAATAGTGAGCACTATTAGCATTTATAAGAGAGACGATGGGGACATTGTCTTAGAGAAAGCACTCTTGAGCTGGAAGTTTTGGTGTGTTTGGATCATAGAAGGGAGGATTGGTTGGGAGGGAACCCATGTGACGGAATAGTATGTGCAAAATTAAAAAATGAGAATGCACAAATGTTCTGAGTCGTGAAATCTATTTACATTGTGTTTGCTATGCTTCTGGTATTGGCTATGGGCTTTTGATGCTAAGTGATTATCTTTTTTTTTAATTGAATTTATTGGGGTGGCATTGGCTAATAAAATTATATTGGTTTCAGGTGTGCAGTTCCATAGTACATCATCTGTATATTGTATTAGGTGTTCACCACCCCAAGTCAAGTCTCCTTCTATCACCATATATCCCCCCTTTACCTTCTACCTCCCCCAGCCCCCTTTCCCTCTGGTAATCACCATGCTGTTGCCGGTGTCTATGAGTTTGTTAGTCCATTTTTTTTTGCTTAATCCCTTCATCTTTTCAACTGAGCCCTACAACTGCCCTCCCCTCTGACAGCTGTCATTCTGTTCTCTGAGTCTGTTACTGGTTTGTTTGTTATCTTTTCATTAGATTCCACTTATGAGTGAAATCCTGTGGTACTTGTCTTTCTCACTAAGTGAATATTAAGAACATTCGATGTTTCACGCTATATATATGTATATATATATATAAAATAATATTTAACCCTTTCAGTACTATATAATTTGAGCTGCTGACTTCATTCTCCCCAAATTTAGTCTGTTCTTTCAAGTTCAGCCTAATTGATTCTAATTGATTCCTGCTTTTACCTTTAAGCTTAACCATTTCCTCTCCTACCATTTTCCTTTCATCTCAGGTGGGAGAGGACAGAGAGAAAGAAGCTCTCTATATATCTGTATCTATTCTCCCTCTTAATTATTATCATGGTCTGGTGTTAATAGATTTCTTATTCATGAGGCCTTTATTGTATAGTGCTGGTGAATGCCAAGAATTTTACCCTAAAAAAGAACATAATCTAAAGTATATTAAGTATCAGCCCTGGCCGGGTAGCTCCATTGGTTATCGAGTTCTTCTGATATACCAAGGTTGCAGGTTCCATCCCTGGTCAGGGCACATACAAGAATCTACCAATGAATGCATAAATAAGTGGAACGACAAATCAGTCTCTCTCTCTCTCTCTCTCTCTCTCAGTCTCACTCTCACCCTCCATCCCTTTCTCTCTCTCCCTCTCTCCCTTCCTCTCTCTCTAAAATCAATAAGATTTTTTAAATAAATAAATAAAGCATATTAAGTATCAATTTATAAATGACTATAGTTTTTGATTTCTATTTTTTTCTTTTAGATGGCTCTCTGGCATTATACATATCTATAGTCCTCAGGTATGGGCTTGCTGCTTGCGATACGTGTTCAGTTCTTCTATTCAAGAAAGGCAAGTGGTATTTTCTCCTATATTTTATTTTGATCTTTTCCTCTGTTCATATTTTATTGATCCTTAAAATTTGTGCAAAGTCTTGCCCTGACCAGTGTGGCTCAGTTGGTTGGGCATCATCCCACAAAGCAAAAGGTCACCAGTTCAATTCCTGGTCAGGGTACATGCCTTGGTTGTGGACCAGGTCCCCAGTTGTGGGTGTGTAAAAAGCAATCAACCCATGTTTCTCTCCCTCTCTCCTTCCCTTCCCTTCTCTTTAAAAATAAATAAAATCTAAGAAACATACATAAATAAAATTCATGCAAAGCCTTAGCATCTTATGACACTTATAAACCAGAAGAACAAGCACATTAGAAAAATAAACCTCACATTAAATGGGAATAACACCAGACAAAGATGAGGTAGCACTAAATTTGGAAATATGAAGGCATTTACTTACCTACCTACAGAAGTGTAAGACAGAAGATAGACTTTTAAGATTTTAAGAGCGGGGGGGAAAATCCTAGAGATAATATACTCTAGTATTATATAAATAATGATTCATTTTCATTGAAATGGCTGAAATGAGTTTGAATTTGTTGCAAGTGTTTTATTAAGTTACACAGTGATATTATTAGAACTTGAAGAAACATTTGAGAGGAAGTGCTTAATTTTCCTCCTGAAATTAAAGTACAAGCAGTAGAACTGACAGGGAAACTTTATTTCTAACCTCAATTGCTCATTTAATTTTGTTACTTTGTACATGATACCACACTTTGCCTCTAACCTTTTCCACCCATTAAATGAAAATTCCACGGTCTGTTTCTGTCTACGTTGGGTGTATAATTCACTTTAGAAAAAACTTTATTGAAAAGATGGTACAAGTACATGGTAATAAATCAGACATAATAAAGATACAATAAAAATAAGTCTCTCTTCTACCTCATTTCCCTAGACTTGATTCCCAGATAGAATCATTGTTAAGCAGTATCTTGTGCTTCCTTCCTGCAATATACAATTCATAGACAGATACCACCATCCAATGGCCTGTAAAAATTAAATCACTGATGGGAGCATACCATTCTTCCTCTTCTGTATATTGCTCTTTTTCCCTATATCATTATTCCTTATAGATTTAACACACATTTTACAACTGAATAGTAAATAATAGATACTATACTTTAAAAACTAGTCCTCTTTTGAATATATCTTTGTGTGCATATCCTAGTATATTTGTAGAATAAATTTCTAAAAGTGGTCTTTCTGATCAAAGTGTAGTTTTAAACTTTGGTAGATATTACTAAGTTGCCCTTCAAAAAGACTGCCAATTTATAACCCTTTCCACAGTGTTTGAGAGTGCCAGTTTTCTCTATCCCCTCACTAAAACTGTGGAACAAATGTTTATTGAGCACCTACTGTATACCAAGTACTCTTCATGATATTGTGGATAAGCAGTAAGCAAAATGAAGACTCTGCCAGTATAGGCAGAAAATAGAATAAATAAGTAAAATAAACAGTATTTTATAAGGTGATGAGTGTTGTGGAGGAAAATACACGGTGGAGGAGGATGTTGTCTGTCTGGATAGTAATGGCAGGTAAAGAGTAACAATTTTAATATGGTAATCAGGCAGGCAAAGATTTGAGGTGAGGGAGTAAGCCGCCTCAAATCTTACAGGGGCTGTGTGGGTAGTCCCAGGCAGGGCATACATTAAGTCCAAAGGCCATGGGCAGAATACCACCTTGCATCTTTAAGGAAGAGCTAGGAAGCCAATGTGGCTGAAGAGGAGTGAGGGAAGTGGGGAGAGTAGCAAGACTTCAGAGAGGTAATGGAAGTGGTTTTTTCTCATGTGTTAAAACCATCTTCTGGGAACTTTCTATTCATGTCTCTTGCCATTATTCTCTTGGATTGTGCATCCTTTCCTGTTGCTTTGAAATAGCTCACTATCTCTTTCTTATTCTCTGTATACATTCATGTGCCACATAACGACATTCTGGTCAAACAACGAACCACACACAGACTACGGTATGCTATGTAGCCTGGGTGTGTAATAGGTTATACCATCTCGGTTTGTGTAAGTCCACTCAGTGACGTTCACACAGCAATGAAATCGCCTAACAGTGCGTTTCTCAGGACACATCCCTGTCATTCAGCTGTGCGTGCCTCCAAGTGCGTATGCGTGTGTTTTATATGTTAAATTTAGAGAGAATATTTATAAAAATGTATGGTGAAGCTCTCTTTTCCCCTTGATTGTCACTTGATTAACGGTATTTTTCCCAAATAGCCTTTTTTTGAAGTCATATTTATAAAACTTTTTCCTATCTTAGAAAGGATTTGCCCACTCCAGGAGTATTTATTGAAATAAAAAATCTCTTGTGCTGTCTTCAGATGCTTTTAAAGTTCTGCTGTTTACATTTTATTTCAACTTTAAAAGTTGAAATAAAAGTTTATTTATAATAAAGCAAATGTTCATTTTAGTGTATTTGCATATATAGTTGTTTAATTATCAATGATTGGTCTTGCTTTAAGTTCTTATTGACAGTAAATGCCCAGTAAAATTATTTTCGAAGCTTTTTCACTTTGTGTTCAGTTTGAAGCATTAGGGAATTTCTTTGATACTGAACTCTTTAATTACTGCCAATCCATTCAAGGGAAGTTTGAGCCAGAGAGGAGTCAGCACTGCTTAATGTAGCTTAGGTTAGTAAGTGCTTCATTGCATTCTGAGCACTGGCCTTGTCTGACCCTAGAGAGAGGGGTTGAGGAGAATAGACATTCTGCCTCTTCGGCCTCTACTGCTTTGTTTTGTTATTTTATATATATATATATATATGTATGTATGTATATGAAATAAATAAATGAAAGTTATTTTTTCATTCAACATTTTATAAAATAGGGACAACGATTTGAAAGTATTTAAATAGTTGGTTTTATTTTTTTTAATATTTTGTTCATTTATTTGTTTTAGAGAGAGTGAAAGGGAGGGAGCAAGAGAGGGAGAGAAACATGGATTTGTTGTAGCTCTCATGTCCCCTCCTGGGGACCTGGCCTGCAACCCAGGCGTGTTCCCTGACCGGGAATTGAACTGGTGACCTTTCAGTTGGCAGGACAATGCCCAACCCACTGGGCCACACCAGTCAGGGCTAAATAGTTGGTTTCAATATATATTTTAAAGACTCTTGCTGACTTTTTGTTATGTAATGAATAATAAAATAAATGTTCACTTCATCAATGTTTCTAATAGTGAAACATTGTAAATACGGTAATTTGAATATACACTTCTGGAAGTCTAGGAGAATCAATAGTGGCATATCTATAATTCAGAATACTGGTAGTTGCTAAAAAAGAATTAGGACATCTGAGGTATAATATAGAGTAGTGATGTGGAAAGAAACCCAGGATGGATAAATAAGAAATAGCAATTGCACATAGTATGGGGCATATGACCTTGTTTTTTTTTAATTGTATAAACTGTTTTTGTATGCTTAGGAGAAAATCTGGAAATATATATACTTATATATATACTAAACTGGAGAGTAGAGTGGGGTGGTTTTCATTTTCTATTCTTGTCTTGTTCAAAGTTTTTACAAGGAATTTTTTTTCTTAGTAAAATGTACTTAAAAATTAAAATCAGTAACATTAAAAAGTAAGCATGAATTTGCTCTCTAGTTTTCTTCCAAAAGTTAGACTAGTCAGTCTATTAACCATATGGAGAGACTCGGCCTAGAGTTCTTATAGTATACTCTTGTTATCTTCAGTAAATTTTAATTAAATGTCATTTTTTTATCTAGGGTTTTCTCAGAATCTGGAAATTTCATTATAGTTCTATATTCTGTGACACATAAGGATCCTGAGTTTTATGAATGCCTCCCTTGTGATGGCACCTTACCAGACCTTCGATTCCAGCTACTAACCAGCAAGGAAACATTACATCTTTTCAAAGTAAGGGATTTGATTTAATTAATGACTGTTTAAAACTTTGTGTTGTCAGTTTAAGCCAAATGGTCTTTACTTTAAAACAGTAACTATTAGGCTTTGTGTATTTATAATCGGCCTTATTGAATACTACTTTATTTGTTTATGGTTAATTTTGTTTCAGTAACTTTAGGTCATATCTCCAGAACCAAATTATGATACAGGATCAGAGGTTATCCATAGAATAGCTTGCCAATGTTTTTTCTAAAAACTTTTGAGTTCAGGGACTTTTCCCTGGTTGGTATAGTTCAGTGGATTGAGTGCTGTCCTGCAAACCAAAGGGTCACTGGTTCAATTCCCAGTCGGCACATGCCTGGGTTGCAGGCCAGGTCCCCAGTAGGGGGTGCACAAGAGGCAGCCACACATTGATGTTTCTTTCCCTCTCCTTGTCACTTCCCCTCTCTCTAAAAGTAAATAAATAAAGTCTTAAAATATATATATATATATATCAGAGATTTATATGTTGTATAATTTTATGATATTGAGAGTTAATTTATAATCTTAGTGCTTTCCTTTCCCTAATTGTTATTTTTTTTATTTTATTTTTTTTATTTTAATGATTGTTCAAGTACAGTTTTCTCCCCTTTACTCCCAATCAAGCCCACCCACCCAACCTAATTGTTATTTTTAAAATGTAGGGATATAAGAAATGGTTTCTCACACTTAAAAGTCAGTGTTAATCATATATAACTCTAGGAATCAGAATAAATTGTTGCTATATCTAATAAAATACATAAAAATACATGTGTTGTTTTGTAAAAACATTCCAAGACCACTTCTCAGTAAAATGGTTAGTTGTATCATGGATGCAACTGGAAAGCATTATGCTAAGCGAAATAAGCCAGGCAGTGAAAGATAAATACCATATGATTTCACCTTTAACAGGAACCTAAACAACAAAACAAAGAAAGAAGCAGGGTATAGTCAAAGACACTGCATTAGAGGACAGGTGGAGAGTGACCAGAGGAGAGAGAAGAGGGATTTCGGGGGAGAGGGGG